>PVIH01008033.1:0-67279 GCA_004025045.1 Sigmodon hispidus
AAGTTATATCTTTTCTATATAAGTTGTTTTATTTTATTTATTGCTTTACTTAAATACTTTTACTCATTTTTTTTCTTTTTTTAAAGTTTTTTTTTTATACCAACCTCCATTCCACCTTCCTTCTCCTCTTTCCAGTCACCCTCCATGCTCCTCCTACCCTGCTCTCTTATTCACTTCTCAGAGAATGTCAGGACCAAGCCCTTACCCTCTTGTATCAAGGCTAAGCAAGGTATTACTCTATATGGAATGGTTCCAAAAAGCCAGATCACATGCAAGGAATAAATTTTGATCCCTCTTTCAGAGTCCCCACAAACTGTCCAAGCCACACAACTGTCATACACATTCAGAGGGCTAAATTCCATCCCATGAAGGTTCCCCATAGGTCAGTCTAAAGATAATGAGTTCCAAATAGTTCAAGTCAGCTGTCTGTATGGGTTTTCCTGTCATGATATTGATCCCTTTTGCTCATATAATTTCTCCTCCCTCTCTTTGGCTGGACTGGGACCTCAACCCAGTGCTTAAGTGTGAATTTCTTCTTCCATCAATTCCTGGATAAAGGTTCTATGACAACAACATAGTGAGGTCATCAATTTGTGAGGTCATCAATTTGATTATAGAGGTGGGCCAGTTCATGCATCCTCTCCACTATGGCTTGGAGTCTTAGCATTCATCATGTTTGTGGATACTTTTGTAAAGAATTTTTTTATAGTATAGTGTCTTTGGCACTTATGTGACTGGAAGAGAAAGAATAAAACTGTTTCATTTTAACATTGGAGAGATAAACCCTATGTGAAACCCTATGTGATGATAAGTTTCAATTATCAGTTTGAGTTGATTGATACTAAAGAGTATCTGTGAAAAGATTCTTAATGAAGGATTATTTAGATAAAGTTTGCCTCAGGAATTATCACAGCAAAGAGACCAGAGTGATTGTAACAGCCAGACTGTGTGAATGACTACAAAGAACAGTATATTCTCAGAAGTCTCAAATAAGTACTATTCATAATTATAAGATCTTTATAAAATCAAGCCGTATAAAACCTCAGTATAAAGAAGGTAGGTAGTTATGAAATCTCATGCCCAAATAAAGAGATATTGGCAACTGATAGATGCTAGAAGAAAAATGTCTTCAATGATGCAGTTCCTGAAAAGTTAACTTTGATCCAGCATATGATTTTGGTGATATATGGTATACAAAATAAAGATTGCCTGAAGGTCAGAGCACCAGAGGAAAAGCCACTAGGGAAACTTCTAATGATTCTAAGCCCTCAGGCTGAAAGGGTAGATCTTATCTTCATAAATTTTCAGACTGAATAGGGGAAGCAAAGGGAAACATGAAGGTTGAACTGTCTCTTTCTGCCTTGTATTTCTTTCTCAAAATTCTGAGTGTTGGGATAAAAGGTATGTGATCTCACATTCTGGGATTAAATGTCACCACTGCCTGCTTCTCTTTCTCTTTTTGACTGGATTAATAGCAGGAAGCACAGGGTAGCCTTGAACTCACAGAAATTCAGCTAAATCTCTGCCTCCCAGTGCTTAGATTAAAGGTGTTTGTCACCCCTACCTGACCTCTGTGGTGAGTCTGTCCTCTGATCTTCATATAAGATTTATTTCTTAGAGTATACACAATATGTCACTACATATAATTATACACATACTGGCAGCACTGAGTGGACTCTGGGAAACAAACCTAAAACTAAACAAAGCCAAGAAGTTGAAAGAGAATAGTTGGGGAGGCAAAGGGTAGACTTGTTCAAAGCACATTATATGCAAATCAAACAACGAAATTCATACTAGAAAATGTTCTTATCTCCTTAATTTCTTTTCTCAGTGACGAACTGGAACAAAATTGTGGTCCAGATAAATCCCTTTTCCATTACATTTCTTTTGTCAAGGAATTTTATCACAATAACAGGAATCAAAACTAAGACAGAAATTGGTATCAAGACCTGGTTAAAAACTGTTAAAAACTTGATCATTTGTTTTTAGTTCATTGGAACTATTTTGTGAGAGGAATATACGAGAGTCTAGAATTTTGGGCTAGAATCAACATTGAGTGCTATGTGAAGACCTTAATTGGATGTTCTTCTTGGATCTTGGAAGATAAGAATACTGAGAAAAACAGACATGAGATTTCAAAGGAGAAATCATATGGAATTTAGACAGGGGCCATTTATGTGATATTTGGGCATGTTATAAGAAATCATTCTACCTATTTACTGAGAACCAAGGAAAGTCCAATTGAGAGAAGTGAAATATTTATCAGACCAAGAGAGAATTCTGGCTTTTGGTTGGAAAAAAAAAGCACAACTGAAGTGAAACACTCTGTATAGCAATGTGACTAAAGTCAATCCATAAGAAACCTCATTTTATATAGACTCAAACTCAGTTAAAGGAAGGAAGTCTAAATTGAATAGATTTTCTTTTTTTTATTTATTTTTTTCTTCTTTATTTTGTATTTATCAAAAAAAAACAGTAAAAAGAATTTAAAATGCAGAAGAGTTAACAATAACTATACAGAGGATAAGAATCATAAGCATGGCTAATGCTCCAGAGCAACCATTTCAGCACAGAAAAGCTAATGTAACTGTCGTCTATACAGGTATGTCTACATTTCCAGGTGGAAGTAAAGTGTAGTACTTTGTTGTTTGTTTTCTTTATTCTTTCACATATTAAATCTCAACTATGGTTTCCCTCCTTTTTTCTCCAAATTCACTCTCTCTAAGATCCACTCTTCCTCATTTCTTTCAAAAAAGAGATGACTTTTCATTGATATCAGCTAAACCTAGCATATCAAGTTATAATAAGACTAGGTACATCACCTCTTATAGTCCATAAAGAAAGAAAAGGAGTCTACAATATCTGCTTCTCCCACTGTTAGAAGTTCCACAGGAAGATCAAGTTACACAATTGTAACATATATATGCAGAAGTCCTAGGTCAGTCTCATAAAGGATCCATGATTATTGGGTTTCAGTCTCTGTGAACTCAGATGGTTGTTTTTGTGGACCATTTTTCTGTAGTGCCTTGAACCCTCTGACTCCTATAATCCTTCTTCACTGTCTCCTGGTGGATTGCTCTAGCTTTGCCTAATGTTTGGCTAACAATCTGCTCCCATCAATTGCTGCATGAAGCCTCTCTAATTCTTTGACTCATGTGATATATCAATTCCTTCTATGTTCTATAACTGAAATTCTTTCTTCCATCTCTTTTTCCTGTTTGTGATGCTGTTAAACCCAGACTTCGACCCCCGGGGAGACCACCAGTGACCTAGACTTGTATGCACAATCAAGGTTTATTTCATGACTCCAGCCAAGCAGGAAACTCTCCTCATTCAGGACAAGGGCAGGAGGAGAGTTTGAGTTATGCATATCACATGAGTATTAAAAGGCAAAATTTGCTAGGAGTAAAGTATGAGTTCAGGTCGTTACGGAACAGGGGATTTTTAGGAATTTATTTTTTTATCTTAGCAGATTTCTTGTCAGACTTTTTTATTGGCTGCCCTTGAGATGGTAACACACTGCCTATTTTATTGTTAATCATTTTCCAATAAAAAGTCTACTCTGGTGTGGTGACATTCTTGGGTAGACCATTTTATTGTAAATCAGTTTTCATTAGATAGTCTCTACTGATATTCTTGGGCCATTCTGTTGTAAACCAGTTGTCATCAGGTGGTCTCCTTGGTTAATCAATTGCCATACATGCCCCTAGTATGAACTTTCTGCTTTATTTGTGCAAGTTTCTGAAAACCTGAAACTTAACTCAGGCAAAGTGGCCTGTTTTAACTTTTGGTCTCCTCAATGCTTATGTCTGTAGTTCCTGTTCACTCATTTAGATGTTTTCCATCTCCAGTTTGTGTTTTCTTTATTGCCTCTATTTCCATATTGAGGTCAATCTAATTGCAAATTTTGATGTAAGAAGGAACATTTACCTTGAAATACACTAATTTAACATTTTTGTCAGAATTTATTTCCTTACCTGTGGGCCTTTGCCAATGATTTTCCTATGATGTAATAACTACATGCAGTTTCAACAAACGGCATAGAAAAAGGGACAAACATTTTCTAAGGTATAAATTTTACTCATGCCATAAACAGATTTTAGGAATGATGTAAAACTATTTCCACTCTCAATTTATTTCTTAGTAGGGAGTCAATAAGCCCATATGATTCTTCAAACAAGGTGATGAAGGAGTGAAAGAAGATGAATAAGACTAGGTGTCAAAAAAAACTAGAGAGAGCCTCAGTTATATTACAGCACGCATCCTTCTATTAAAAATTGTATTTAATGTACACATGTAATACACATTTTCACTTTTTTCTAGATAAATAAATTTTTACTATGCCTGAACAAGTCTTATGAGAATTAAATCTTTCATATACAGAATTGCTCAGGCATTTAAAAGATTTTAGAACCCTAAACATAGACTGAATGAATATGAGTTGAGGATATCTGGTAAAATAAGGATGTCTGATAACTGACATTATACAAAAAGAATGAAAATGATGATGAACTAAGTGAAAGGCATCTTTGATTTAAAAATTAGTCATATTCCCTATAGCCTGAAGTCTGAGTACTAACAAGAAACAGATGGATTACTGCTATAAGCAGTGTGCTTTATGGAAATTTCACTTGTCTTGTTACCATCTTTTTCACTTGTAGCTTTAAAAATTAATAGTCTTAGAACTATGAGAGTTATGGAAGGAGAAACATTCATTGAAAATGAAAGAATTAGTTCAATGTTCCCTCTAAAATTATATCCACAGAAATTTGTCCTATTGAAAGAATTGCCAGATCCCTATGTTGTAAAAAGATTTTCCTGGCCTGTTTTGGGTCCGGGAGGTTTGTGCCCGGAGTTTGTAACCTGACCCGTGGCGGTGGCAGCTTTCAGACCCCAAAGAAACGAAATCACATGCTTATATCTTTTACACTGTTTGGCCCATATCTTAAGCACATTACTAGCTAGATCTTTCATCGTAATTAAACCCATTTCTATTGATTTGATCGCCACGTGGCTCCCAGCCCGTGGCTCCCAGCCCATGGCTGGCCGGTACCTCTACATGTCTGTTCCTCTTGGGGGTCCGATGGAGAGTGACTAACTCCACCCTCCTTCTACCTGGCTGCCTCTGATTCTCCACCCACTTCTATAGTACCCTGCAGGGGCCCAAACAGTTCTTTATTCACATCATACAGAAAACATTCTACCACATCCCTATTTAAATCTTTTTTTAGCTTCTAATTATTTGACTTAAATCAGACTTGCTTAGTGCAAATAGCAGTATCTCTGTAGTGGTTTGTGAAAACAAACCAAGTGAATTGTTTAAAACTGCAATTATTGTAGCTATCTCAGTTATACAATACAGCAAGTTTGAGAAAGAAAACACAGTGAACATTGGAGATTGAAATATCCACAGTCCTCTAAACAAATATACACAAAACAAATATTCCCATAAATTCAAAAGATCATGAAGATATGTGGGGTTAGTAAATTTTGAGAAATATCTTCATTCCACAGTATGATTTTATATCTGATCTTAGGTAGTGGAGGCTACAAAAAGTTAATTTGTCAAATATCTAGATAAAATGTTCAACATTTGCCCCAAAATGTAAATTATTCTGAAGGTATTTCTAGCCTAGGATATTTCTGTTCAATTGTATCAGAACACTGAGCTGAAAAGAGACTACTTTGGCTATGTACAAAACAACACACTTATAGATGTAGTTCAAGAAAACAATAGTGAATAAGCTAAATGCACTTTCATCATTATTTTAAAGACGTGTTGAAGAGAAAAAAACTTAATCTGGTGCCTGAAATTTCTGCATTATAATTAATAGGTATATATAATATGTAAGAAAGGGAAAAAATTACCCTGAAAGAATGATTCATACTCAAACCTCAAATCAAGTACTATTGTTGGAATAGGAGAATGGCTATATGTTAGACATTTTTGTTTGCTTTCTTTTCTTTCTATTTTCTTCAAGACCTAGTCTCACTTGTACCTCTGGTTCCCCCTGGAACTCATGTCTCTTGACCAGGCTGATCTTGAACTTTATAGAAATCAATTTGCCTCTGCCTCTTGCATGCTGAGATTGAAGGTGTGTGCCCCTATGTCTTGTTCAGATGTTAGACATTTAAAAATTTCAAATTGTCAGTGATAACTTTCAGTCTTAACTTGGTTAGGATTTACATAGATTTGTATAACCTTGGTTAGGATATACAAAGCATTTTTTAAGTGTCTCTGTGATGGCAATTTTTTGGAGATTAGCATATGATTTAATAGGCTGAATGGGGAAGTTTTAACGTTAAAATTATAATCTTGTAAATAATTAGCTGAGAGTCTGGATAAAACAAAAAGATAAAGAAAAGGACATGCTCTGTGTAAAAGATGCTCTCTGTAAAAAGAAAATAATTTTTTCCTACATTTAGATATTAAAACCACCTATCTTCTTCTTGTTGGATTCCTGAATTTGCAGTGATTTCTTTCAAAATTCTCAAGTCTTCACTGTAAATGAAGTCTCATTACTGGCTTCTTTTGTCCCAAGATTATTAGGATTGGATTGGGTTTTCTAATTGCATCTTTGAACCTTCAGCTTATAGATTACTTTTTAGAAGAAGAATTGGGTTTCATAATTGTGAAAACCAATTACTCTTCATCTGTCTGTCTTCTAGCTAACAATCTATCATCTACTGCTGGATATGCCTTTTGAGAAAATCATATTTTAAGCCTATTCAAGGAAATAAAAGAAAAACAAGAATAAGTCTAAAATGTCACATTCTATACCGCTTAAGTTTCTTTGATATTTAGAATTGAAAGGTCTTAGAGGTAAACAATAGATCAGTAGTCACCAAGAGATAAAAAATAGAAATAGGGATTTCATGGATAACATTGAAAATATTCTACAACTAGAATAATGATGGTTGCTGCACAATATTCTACTGAAATTCACTGGTGGCACAATCAAAAATAGTGAACTTCATGGTTTATGAATTATATCAGAATAAATTTTCTACTATTCAAAAGTAGATTACAGGTTATGATAATAAATATTTTAAACAGACTATGGGCTCCAAAAGAACAGTCACACTAGTTTTAGGTAGTTTAGTTTTTGGCCCCCAAATAACTGTTAACAATATTTATACTTAACCATATGGAAAACTATTAGAAATTCAAAAATGACTTTCAACATTTTGAAAGGTGAGTTAACATTCTCTTGATATGTTTTCTGAAAAACAAATATGAATTGGATATGCATATCTTTGCTGTTTCTTCCTTAAATAAACATCAGTCTCATGAAGATTCAGATCTGGAAACAAATACTTTTAAGGGTAGGTCATATAAATAGCAGTAGATTGCTAACCAAAAGTGAGCTCAATGATAATCCGGGACTTTCTTGTCTCATAATATAATATCAGGAACTTTTCTATTTTATTTTATTATTATTAATTTTTATTTATACATTTTTTCTCTTTTTATCCTGCATGTCCTTTGTGAATAAATTATGACTTCTGGTTTGGTGTTTTTTAAGGTATTTATGAATATGCAATGCATCCTGGGTCTCTGTTTCTTGTGCTTACTTTCAGGCTCTATTTCTTCTGTTTGTTCTGTCCTTTGCCAGTGTGTTAGATTTTGTTGTATTTTATTGCATTATATTCATTATAATTTATTATTTCTTAGAGTCCTGATAGATTTCTATTGAGAGACAGAACGAGGTAGATCTTAGTGGAAGGAGTAGAGGGAGGAGAAACCACTGTTAGGAAAAAACAAAGCTATTATCAATAAAAGGTAAACAAAAGAATCTAATACAATCAAATTGGTTCTGCAATGTTTGGCCATCATCATCACTGTGTGTTCTGCAAACATGACTCTGAGGTAAGTACTCTGCTTTGTAAGCCTGACATCTGATTGCACTGTGGTTCCTACTCAGTTGCCCAGTTCTCATAGATTTTTTTTCCAACACACCTTGTAGCATTCCATGCCTTCATAGCAACTAGAGTTGTCATCAGCAAAAACACTGATGTTTCTGCCATGTGAATAAAATCTAAGGAAATATAAAAAAATTAATGTTTCTAATATTTCAGAAAATGTGTGATTTGATGTGCCAGATGTTCATTTACTTGACACAAACCCAAGAGTCAGCCAGGTGTGTTCAGTAGAAACCTTCTCTGGTACTTAAGAAATTTTCTAGCTATAAGAGCTTTGATATTTTATTAGGAGGAAGCACAGCATTATGCTGCAATCAGCCTGCCTGACAGAAACCATCAGCCATGCTGAAGAGATTATAGAGTTTCTACTTCTGCCCTTTAACATGAATCCAGTAATAAAAAGATTAACTTACTTCCAAAACTTAAGTTAATGCTTTAATTTTATTATTTTCTCAAACCACCTAGATCTTTTTAATCTATTGGATCAACTATAGCTGTGTCTTTGTTCACAATCCAGGATAAATATTGTGCCTTAATTATCCTGAATCATGAGAAGAAAATTTAGACTTGCTGATCTTTGAATCAAATCATATCCCTGATTTGAGGAAATATAAAAAACTTTCTTCTTCACACAGAAAAATGTAGATTTAAGAATTAGGAAAATTTTAATAAATATTTTTAAAAATGAATCTTTCATACAGTTTAAGGAAAAATACTGATGGTTGTTTACCTCATACATTACAAAATGAAAAGTCAAAATAAAACAATATTGATGGTCATAAACAGGTAAATTGACTATAGCTTCAGAATGCTAAAAACATGCAAGTGCACACACATACCTGTGTGTATACACACACACACACACACACACACACACACACACACACACACACTGTTCTGGATAATTTAGAATTTGAAAAGGGAAACCGCATATGATCATCCTGAAGAAAGTAAAATTAACTCAAGAAATCCCATTTTGTTCTCTGGTAGCTATTTTACAAAAAAAGGTAGAATAAAGTTCAGTTTCCCATTCCTGGCAGGGGCTTGCACAGTTTCAAGAAAGAATAAGCTAAGCACTATCTAAGGACAACTGAATGATCCAACCATAAGGCAGTAAAATGGCCACTCCACACAGGTGTCCAGGAATGTTAAACTGGAAATTCCCTAAGCACTAGCCAATCAGCATACTTGCACCCTCAACCCCAAGTAACCCTGCCTTGTGATTTTTGCCTTTAAAAAGCTTCTGGAACTCCCCTGTCTGTAACCATCCAACCGTTTCAAGTTTTATTATATTTTGTTCAGGCTAAAATGTTTTCTCTGCTCCATTTAGATCTAGATTCTTAATTTAATTAGAAATAGCTTTAATAGCAGTTTTGGCTAAAGGTTTGTGTACATTTTAATGTTTTTCTCATTTCTGAGTAAATATTCTTTATGTTTGAGCTGACTTTCACTTTCTTATTTCTTCAATAGAATAAATGTTTAGTATTTTTTTTAGAATTCAAATGTTTTATTTCTTTGATTGAAAACAGTCAAGAGTAGTATAAGCATATATAAGTGTTCAGTATTAAATCAAGATATTTCCTAGCCTTGTAAACTTTAAAAAAAAATGTTTTGGGAAAATAAGGATGAAAGTACTCCCTTTTCTGTCTCTCTGTTGTATAACACTCACAACCCCCACACCCCCCCACACACATACATATATCTCAAAAATATAAAACCATATAAAATGAAATTTGGAAAGTGGAAGGACTTCTAGGACCATTTTTGTACATGATATTCAAAATCTAAGCTTAAATTTCCTAAAATGAGGAAACATTCTTACCTCAAACATTTAACCATAAAAACTGATCACAGTATTGTTCTGTCTCACTTTCATCATGTTGATACTGAGTTCCAACAAATAATAGGTAGAACTAAGCATTCTTTGTAAAGCCCTCCAAAATATAGATAGTTAATTTTTAATTGGCTTTTCATTGCTGTAATCTCTAATCTAATACATGATGAGGTTTCATTTTCTGCCTTCTCATCTTGTTTTTTCAGAACTCTGATAATCACTCCTGCTTACTCACTATTGTGTTTTCAAACTTTTAGCACTGTAATATGACTATTATTTACAAAACTTGTGTTTGAGAACTGCACATGTTTTAAATAAGTTTGCAATTTTGTGTTGGGTCACAAAACCTATATTGTGGGAGAAGTGGCCTAGGGACAGTAGATAGGATAGCCATGCTTGTGAGTACTAATAATATCACTGTGTTCTTGCTGGTAGTTCTGTTTCCTAGACCTGTGGTGACTGTAAGGAATCCTGACACACCATGTGGTGAAGCCAAAATGACTCCAACAGGACACACCTTGTATGGAGGCAAAACCCTAAACTCATACCCACCCCCTTGTCTTAAATAGAGGTGCCATGTTTCAGTCTGCCTCTCCTGCTTCTCTGCACCTGTATCCACCTGGCAACTCTCCTAAAAAGCTGTTATATGGCCTTCGTAGTGTGTGTGTGTGTGTGTGAGAGAGAGAGAGAGAGAGAGAGAGTGTGTGTGTCTTCTCATATGCAAAGCTAACATTTGATGTCATGACTAGGATAGGCTCTCTCCTGAGTTTAGGTGCACATAAGCTAGGAGAGCCTGATCCAGGGCTCACTGCCAGGCTACCTTGGACCTGTCCTATTGCTTCAGTATTTTCGAACACTACTGGCTTTGAATAGTAAATTTTCCATTCCAGTCAGTAAATGCTAACTATTGTCTCTGGCTTTCAGGTAGTACTCTAATCTTGGGGAGGACTAGTCACAATCTTTATTGGTTACAGCTGTTCCTTATTGTCTGACACTCATTCCTGCCTCTTCCCTGTCATTGGAATCCTACCCATGGAATTGTTCCCAGAGTTCTGCCCTGAGATGCCTATCATAAAATTCTGACGGGATTCCATTAATAGTGCGTTGGCACTGACAGGAGTTATAGTAGCTTGCGTTGGGTTTGGCACAAACTCCTGAGAACTAGAGAAATTTTAGAGGTGGCTTGTGTTGGTTAACCCTGACACCCGTTCCAGATGTCAACAGATATCTAGAGACAGCTGGCATAGTTTTGGACACTGTCTGCGATGTCTACTCTAAGAACTGATGAGTTGCTTAGCTGTAGCTTTGTTGACCCTCAGGACCACTCAGCTGGGTGGCAGTCCAGATTTGATGTGTTCCCTCCCGGTCTGGCACTCAATAATAGAGAATAAGTCAGCAGAAAATATCTCTCCATTCTCACCTCTAAATGTGGGCTTGAAATTCGAACCAGTTAGCCTTTTTGCCTTACCTAGACACCACCAAACTTATCAGTTTTTGCACAAAGAAATGGCCTAATTATCCCTTATATTACTCAAAAGAGCCACCTAATGGCTCACCAACCCTGATATTTTATGGGAGCTAACTTTTGCAAGGCAGATAGAAATGTAAGCATTTCCAAAGCTTGCATTCACCTGAAATGTACCTGTCAATCATGCCCCTGGGTGCTGCGATGCAAACATGGGCCCACCAAGTGGGATCTCCTGAAGCTGGGAAGCTTCTGCAAAGCCAAGGACACTGTCAATAGGACAAAACGCCAGCCTACAGAATGGGAAAAGATTTTCACCAACCCTACAAGTGTAGAAGACTGATCTCTAAGATATATAAAGAGCTGAAGAATTTAGAGCCCAAAATCTTGAATAACCTATCAAAATGGGGTACAGATTTAAAAAGGGAATTCTCAGCAGAGGAACTATGAATGGCTGAAAGGCACCTGAAAAAGTGCTCTTCATCTTTAGCCATCAGAGAAATGCAAATCAAAACAACTTTGAGAAACCACCTAGCACCTGTTAGATTGGCTAAGATAAAAGGCACAGATGACAGCCTATGTTGGAGAGGATGCAGAGAAAGGGGAACACTCCTCCATTGTTGGGAGTGTAAGCTTGTTCAGCCACATTGGAATGCAATATGGAGGTTTCTCAGAAAATTGAGAATCAATCTCCCCAAGGACCCAGCAATACCACTTCTGAGTGTATACCCTAAAGAGGCACATTCACACTCCAAAGGTATTAGCTCAACTATGTTCATAGCAGCATTATTTGTAATAGCAAGAACCTGGAAACAACCTAGATGTCCTGTAACTGAAGAATGGATTAACAAACTGTGGTACTTCTACACAATGGAATACTACTCAGCAGTAAGAAAAAAATGATATCCTAAAATTCGAAAGCAAATGGATGGATTTGGAGAATATCCTCCTGAGCGAGGTATCACAATCTCAGAGAGATAAGCAGGGGATGTACTCACTCACTAGTGGTCTCTAAACAACCAAACAAGAAAAAAAGCCAAACATGCCCAAGCAGCAAACCAGAACCACTGAACAGCTTGGGATCAGAAACACCCGTACTGACCCTTTGAACCCCACTCCAACTATAGGAATACCAGACTCACTCTTGAGGGAGGGGGGACAAAACTGGATTTGGCCAGGAGTGGAGACTGATCCAAGCATTACTCGGTCAGTGGGACCATAGGACTGTCTACTCCCTGCCCAGGGAAGGGATGGGGAGTTGCAGAGAAGAAAAATGTCAAGATGTGGTGGGAGGGGGAAGGGACCTTGAATAAGGATATACAGGGATGGAAAAAAAATTTCAAAGGGAAAGCTGAACACATAGTAAATATATGTGTAGCAATCTTATTTGCATTACCACCCTTGATAAGCCATGCTTATAATTCTTATCCTCTTTATAGTTATTGTTAAGTTTTCCTCATTTTAAATTCATGTTACTGTTTTTTTTTATATATATATAAAATAAAGAAGGAAAAAAAATGAGAACGAGTTCTACATGCCAGATGTTTGGAAATAGCATTACCCTGACAAAAAAAAAAAAAAAAGAAAGGGCTCACACAAGTGCCTGCCCCTTCCCTCTCCTCTCTCTGCTCCCATCTGTCCCTATCTCTGCTCCCTGCTGTAATAAACTCTAGTGTGGTACTCTGGTGTTGAGATTCCATTCACATGCCATGTACAAAAAAACTAACAAGCAATGGTTTTTCCTAACTTTTTCCTATCTCTTTTCATATCTGAGCCCTAACCCTTCTCTTCCAGCTCTCTATTCTTAAGAATTTACCTATATCTTTTCATATCTCAACTCTAAACTTTCCCTTCTGGCTTTCTGTTCTGTTTCTAGCCACATGACCAGATCCTCTCTAGAAACTCCACATTTCAAATCTCAATGCTCATGTGCAACTCTTCCTTTTCCTTTTTGGGGACTCTAAACCTTACAGCTACATTTACCCCACTAGTAGCTCCTTCTAGCACTCTAAAGATCCTAATCCATTACTCCCTCTGTGAAAAGCTGCTGTCATAGATAAGATAATAAAAGTATACATCCTGTTTCCTCTGTCAAAAACAATCTCAAGTAATAAGTTAGGCTATAGAGTGAAAGCAAGTTTGAAAACATGCCAGAACTCATACAGATAAAGTTCATTGGGTTTTTAAATGCCTCACAAATGCTTTCTCACAGTATATTAGATTCCTAAGAGCAGTGAGAAAAAGCAACTTCTCATGATCTGTTTTTTTACCCCGACATCAGAGCTAAACTTAGACCTTGAGAGGGGACCACAGACAGGCAGAAGTCTTAGTTCTGGCTTTTAAGGTGTATCACAAGTAAAATATTAAAAAATGCCAAAAGATACCTCCTGCTGGCAAAAGTCGTCTGACCAGCTCTTTTGCCTCCTCCTGTGGAAAGCAGAACCTGCTGTGCTTTAAGTGTGTCCAGGCTGGCTACTGCCTTGCTCTTGCCTAGCCTCACAGAGGATGTTCAGGCCTTGTTCTGAGTACCATCAAGGAAATTCTGGTCTAAGTGAGTGTCCCCAAGCCCCACGTTGCAAGAAGACGTTACACAGAGACCACTCCCAGCTGATCTCCTAAAACCTGGCCATAAGCGATTGGTGCTGCCAAGGCTTCCCTACCCTAACCTCCCTCATTGCAAAGAGGGAGCCTTGGGTAGTCATAATGGTATCAGGACAATTCATCTCCTGGTAGAAACTGGAAGCCACATATTTGGTCCTTTATGAGCTTTGGGGTCACAACTCTCTTTCTAGCCTCTCCATTGTTAAGGTTAAAAGCAAGCAATTCTGGCCTCCTTAGACACTGCCACCTAATTATGTTTTCAGAGATGTCCCTATTACTCACTCATTTTTGGTCATGCCAACCTACCCCGTACTCCTAATAAAAAAGACATATTTTTTTACTTTTAGGCACATTTCACCTGAATCCAGACTTTGCCAGCAGCTCTAGCGGCCTCCCTGCTCACCTTGCTGTCTGCTTAAACCTGCCAGTTCTAGCCTTCCAGCCTCCAAAGTAGACCACCAAGTGTAAAACATCCAAAATCCTTGCGTCGCTAGAAGCATTTTTTTAAAATCCCTCGTCTCTGAGTTTTCAATTCCAGCCTGCTTCTCAGACACAAGGTTGTCCAGATGTTGAACAGCTAAAGGCTCTGAAGTATTTCAGCTTGTCCCTCCCTCACTTCCCTCGCAGACTAACCCTCCAGCTGCTGCTTTTGGAAAATGAAAACAAGAAATCTCAAGAGCTATTTTCAGAGGCACTACAGATTAAAAAAGACCATTTCCCCCCCCACACACACACACACCCAGGACCAAAAGAAAGAAAACAAGCCATTTTACCCTCTGCAAAGGATAAACAAAAAACAAGAGACATTTTAACTTCTTTCCAACCCCAGACCTAGCAAAGTACACTCACTATATTATCACTTTCTAGAGTTCTCTTACTAACTCGTAGTTTTCTTTTCAAGTACCAGAAAATCAAAATTTATCATTCCATAACTTAGGCTCATCCAGACTGCAGAAAATTGGCCACAAAATCCAACAGACCTTGAAAAGACAAACTTTGCCCTTAAGATAGCTTAAAGCAGCCTTGACATCTGTCCACCCAGATCATTTTCCCCCTGCCCCGCCTACATAAACCTGGTTTTCTTTTTATAATAAATAGAACAGTGAGATGTAAGGATTCCTGACACTTCACAGGGTGAACCCAACATTGTGCTGGGTGTAGATATCTGGCACTCCATGTGGTGAAGCCAACATAACTCCAGCAGGACACACCTTGTATGGAGGCACAACCCTAAACATGGCTACGTAAACTTGTGCCCACCCCCTCTCTTAAAAAGAGGTGCCATGTTGCGGTCTGCCTCTCCTCCTCTCCTGCTTCTCTGCTCCTGTACCCACCTGTCAACTCTCCTAAATAAGCTCTTGTGTGGCTTTGGTAGTGTGTGTGTGTGTGTGTGTGTGTGTGTGTGTGTGTGTGTGTCTTCTACTGTGTAAAACCAACAGTGACCAATTAGAATTTTGCATGGAAACAGAGCAGAGATATTATCTGCAAACCCCTCCTCTGGCATTCTAATATTCCTTTTGAAAACAGGCCAGCACCAAACACTGGTATCAAATACAAAGTAGCTTGAATATTTGCCCAAGGATATTTCCAGGTTGTGTGGAACAAAGCCCCAATTTTTCTAGAAAGAAATCATGAGCTAGATTAAAATTTGACACATTATAGTTACCACCTCACAACTGCAGGCTTATTACAGAACACAGATAAAGAATGAATAACTAGCACAATTTCCAGGGTTAGAGAAGAAATATACTCAATTAAGCTTGAAAAATTAATTGTATCCTCAATAAATTGAGACTAGGGGAATTTTCTACACAAGATTCAGCACTTATACTACAGTCAGTTATTTTTCTAGTGAGTTTCAGTCATTTCCTACCTAACACAACATTCCTCACTATTTTTGTCCTGGCCACCCTTCAAGACTAGTAATTCATTAGCTGTAGATTCAGTCCTTTCTGTGAAGTAGGAAAAGAAGCATACTTGTGAGACACGTTACAAAATTCTTAAAAGCTCTTGCCAACATATGCATTTCTGAGTATCCTTTTATTAGCATAGTCAATTTTCATGATTAACTTTAGTAATTTGGAAGGCATAGAAGATAAAAAGAAGCTATATTTCATCAAATATTGTTTTAGGGAGACAGAGAAGCATAGTGTAAGCAAAACTGTGTAGCAAATACATTACTGTGTAACTATATAAGGGTGAGTCTTTATCCTCACTAATGAAAGACTTGGAACCTATCCATAGGGAGAGAAATGAGGGGGCAAATATATTTCCTGATATATAAGATTATCATTACAAGTCAGATTTAGGACTATTATTGGCACATTACCACATATTCCTTAAAAATGGAAAGTAGGTTAAAAAATAGTACTTAGAAGTTAAAATGGAGAAAACTGAAGGGAAATGCTCAATAATAGGAAAGAGGAAGATGGGAGTCACAAAGATATGATCCTCTAAGAGCTAGCTTAGACAACCTAGCTAAGACAAATTAAATTCTCTCTCTTTCTCTGCTGTTTTATATAATCACTGGTCATTCCCCACCAGTAAAAGACACTGGTTAGTAGAATGTCATTACCTGTAGAAATTGAAGATTTGAGTTCGTCCTTAGCTATAACATTGGCAAAGTCAAATGTTTTTCAACTGTCTAGAGCTTGGTATTTGTTACCAAGACAGAAGACAATGGAAAAAATTATTGTTTTAATAGCATTTACAATGTGATAACTGTTTATGCAAAATGCAAAGGTCTATTTGGGGTATTTTAATTAAATTTTGCCACATTAAAATTTGAATTATCTCAAAACAATACACTGGTTTTTTGTTTGAATTATTCTAGGAAAAATTATATGACAAATATTTTCTCATTCATTTAAAAAGAGTTGAACATTTTTTGCCATTAATGTCCTTCTTCCTAGCCTGATTTATTTTTAACTATTCATCTTTGCATAGGGACACTTCATATACCATTAATTTTTAATTGTTTAATAATTATTGACCACATAAATGCAGCTCCAGAATCCTGATAGAATAGATGATACAAATGCTGCAGCAGTGCCTCTTGTAGTGTCCTAAAGAGGACTTGTGTATCAATCAGGGCTCTCTGAAAAAACAGGATTTATAAAATGAAGCTCTCTCTATTTATAAGGGGAACTTGTTAGAGTGGGATACAGGCTGTAGTCTGGCTTGTCCAACAAAGGCTGTCAACCAATAAATGGTTCAAGAATCCAGCAGCTGTTCATTCATGAGGCTAGATGTCTCAGCTGGCTTTCAATATAAAAAAAAATTCCAAAGAAGTCAGTTCTAATGCCTGTGAAAAAACAGATTAGCCAGGAAGAGAGAGGGCAAACAAACAAAAAGAGGGCAAGCTTTCTTCTTCCAATGTTCTTTATATAGGGTACCAGCAGAGTGTGGTCCAGGTTAAAGGAGAATATATCCAACTTGAAAGATCCAGATTAAAAGTGGACCTTCATACTTCAAATGATTTAATTTAGAAAAAGAATCATCCCACATAGGAATACCAAGCCACCTGGGTTTTAATTAATTTTAGGTGTAGTTAAACTGACAAGCAAATAGTCATTGCAACTTGTAATATTGCAAAGGAATTAGTGCTAGTAGAAATCTTATAAAGATAAAAAAATCAGGCTTATGGATTTTGGTAGTGCCACATCTGTACTAATTAACTTGGATATTAAGACATTTATGTAGCACTTTCCTCTGAATTAAAGTACTCTCTCCATGAGGGAGGTGAAAATGTCTCAAGACTCACTAAAATCATGAAAGTTGCTAGACCATGTAAGATCAGAAAGTTTTAAGCTTCACAAGACCCTTTGCCAAGGTCATATAAACAGTAAATACAGTTTTGTGGTGGAATTGCTTGCAAGTTCTACATGGGATTGCAGACATGAACTTTTCCTGAGTCATTACCCAAGTTGAATTGGGCTTTTCAGTGTACAGCTAGCTTGACCTTATTCACACTTTGGTAAATAACCTCAATAAACTTTAGTTGAATATCTTTGGCTTATTAATATCTTATATAGACAGCAAATTTGGTGTGTCATACTTCCAGAAGTGTAGGGCGTGGTTTGCCTTTGCACAACTTGCTGGAACATTCTATTGCTGCTTATGCTAATGAGGCATCGAGTAGTGACCAATCTGATGTGATTATGCTAATCAGGCATCGAGAAAGGACCTATCCGATGCGATCCTCAAATATGTCAATGAGCCATTATTTTGGGCCAATCACCAGCCACATGCTAAGGAGTACTACTTTGAACCAATCACCAGCCATATGTTAATGAGGCATTGTGATGGGCACCAATCACGCGCCAGGCTTCCCTATATAAGCAGACTTAATCTCAGGCTCGGGGTCTTCTTTCCACCATTTCACAACTGAGCTATACTCCAATAAAGTGTGATCCGAGAAGAATCGTGCGTGTGGTGACTCATTGTTCTGCAGGCCAGAAGCGGCTGGCGACATAGAAGCCCCTACGGGGAGGCACAAGCTCATTATACTTATATTCACACTTGACATGCAATATTCTAGTTTTGCCTGTGGGTAGTAGTTGTGTCCAGTGATGAGTCTCTGAATACAGAGTAACTGGGCATTTTTAAGTAAACTAAAGCATTTTTAAGGATCATTTCTTTTGGGTCATTTGATTATAGATTTACCAAATACTACAGAATTTGTGAGTTCTTATGCAGAAATTCACTTTTTATTCCACTCTCACTTTTTTTTCTGGAAAAATGCTGTCATGAAAAATGATGTTTCACAGCCTGACAAAGAAACTTGGCCAATGATACTCACTCAGGAGGGAACACAGGTTGTCAGGTCTCTTTCCTGACAGTCTTTATAATTGCCAAATGGCTGTGTTGAGCTCGGTTCTCAGAGTCTATGGTCAGTTGCCAGATATAGGGTTGTGAATTCACAAGCACTGGGCATGATAGAACAAGGAAGTGGAAAACATTACTTGTGACTTAGTAATGAGACATTTTTATTAGTCACTTCTTGAATGTATAAATAGCTCTAAGCCTCATAGTTCAAGAAATTTGGTAATCAACTAGTTGTTCTTCTAGATTACACTAGAACTAAAGTTAAAATCTTTTATATGACCAAAATCAGGCTTTGAATTTGAAGCTTTCCCAGGGACACTAAACTATTGCAGACTGAAGTAACTGGCCTACTTTCTGAATATTAAGAGATCCTTTAATATTCATATTCATAGCTCCTAGTTGAGGCATTTCCAGTTTGTTCTTTGACCTCAACATCTTCTTTATTCTCTGTTTTATACTTTGATATTCAGATATTCAGCCATTTTAATGTTTTCTGTTTTTTCCTGTCCCAGGAAAGCATAGTAGTCTAGGGGTGTGAACTCATCTTAACTAAAAATATCTCCTTGGTATTAAGAAAACACAGCCATTTAATCCATTGCTATGATATTAGTTAGTTTTTTTACTTGGACTTTGTGGCTTAGGGGTTTGTGAGGTTTCCCAGTTCCATTCATAAAGTATCTTTCTTAGTATGCATTTTTCCACCTCAGGCAACACAGCAGAGAGAAACAAAATGTAGATGAAGGTCATACTAGATGTTTGCTATTAAGAGATTACTAAATTACTGTAATCATCCTGAGGGTAGAACAGGTCCTCGCATAAAATATGTTTCCTTAGAAGATGTTATTGGCTAAATCCAAAGACTCTCTTTTTTCCTTTGAGGGTAAAAATTTATTTTTGAGGAACTTGTTACTGCACATTTCAGAGAGAGCTGTGTAAGCCAAAGACTCTAATGCGACAGAGTTGAACGGAGCCCCTCTAGTCCAGACTCAAGCCTCACAAAACATACTACACTAAATTTAGGCTCTGGCTGACTGGATCAAGCTAGAGGCAGGTGCAGAGGAAGAGAGACTATATGAGCAAGGGGATAGGGATTTTGAGGAAAATTACCGCACTGATGGCTGGCTGGAGCTCTGGGGAGCTCACTGAATCAAAACCAGCCACTGGGGAACCAACAGGAAAAGGAGCGAGGCCCTCCAAGGATAGGCAACTGTCCATTGTCATGGACAGTATGTGGAGCCTTGAGGGGAGAAATCAGACTGTGTTTCTGTGCATGGGCTGGCACTTCAGAGCCCATTCCTAATAGAGAAACATCTAACCCAGTCTTGATATTAGAATGAGGAAATTGTACTTATCTCTAGTGGATGCTGAGCTGAACTACCTTGGGACTTTTTGTCCTTTTGTGGGAGGGGATAGGGGTATAGGGAGGCTGAAGGCTGACTAGGAACAATTGGGAGGGGGAAAGCAACGAAAAAAAAAAAAAACAAAAAACAAAACAAAAAATAAATAAATAATATGTTTCCTTAATTTCATAACTATAATACTGTTTTGCTCATTCAAGTTAATGGAGCTAAATCCTCATTTCAAATAAAAATGTATTATGCAGAAAAATACAAACCAGAACTCTCCACCTGGGAATCTGATGGCTGCATAGGCCTGAAAACTGAACAGAACGTCTTCACTTTCCTTCATATAGTTTTCCCAGTTCATCCCAGGCTCTGTAGCATGCCCTTGTTTGTTCTTTTCTGCTTTTGTTACCTGCAAACTCAAAGGAAATGTCAGACTCAGATGTGGCCCATCCTCATCCCATTGTGTGAGCCCCAATACCTGGAGGCCTTTTCTACCTGGAAACCCAAGGGGCAAGACAGCCTGGGAAACAGGTATGTCATCTTCACTCTCCCTCCTATCCTACATTGCACTCCTCTTGATCCCATCCACAGAAGACAACTTGCTGGGGACAGCCCTCCTGCTCTTCTTCCATTCTCTGAAAACTCCATCAAAATATAAAACAAACGACTAATTTCTTCTTCCTATGGACTTTAGGCCTCCAACTTCTAGTCCACCCACCTTTCCTTAATGTAAGTCAACAAAAACTAGAAACACTTTCTACAAAAACACTAAGTGTCCATACCTGGTAGAGATTGAAGTAGGTGCCTCCAGCTATCCTCCATGTCTACCCTATGATGGTTCTATCCTCACCTTCAGCCCTATAGTAACTTATTTACAGGTGCCTCTCATCTTAGTTGAACTTTTTCATTGGAGAATCAAACTCTGGTTCAAGACTAGGGTCCTCCAGGCCTTTCATCCATGACTTTCTAGATAATTATTTCCTCTAATGCAAGGTATATACAAGATAACCTCTTTCTATCACAACTCTAAGTCTCTGTGGACACATCTTTAGGTGTAAACAGGATCCCTTTAGTTTTTTACTCAAGCCTCACTCAATCTTTTCCTTTATTCCCCTCTGCCACCCACAGGCCTACAGAAGTGCTCTCTAAAATGCAATTCACAGCTTCTACACATTGCTAAGATCCAAAAAGAACAAAAGAAACCAAGGAATGTAACAACTACCCAAAAGACGATACCACACTCATACCAAAAGATAAGTCATCCAGACAAAATTTATACAAATACATACTAGAGTTAAATGATGTAAAAAACCAAATAGACCTAGCAGATTTTTACAAAATGGTTCACCCAAAGAGAAGAGAATATACATTCTTCCCAGCAGCTCATAAAACTTTCTCCAAGATTGACCACATCTGTACAGAAAGCATGTCTGGACAGATACAAAAAAATTTAAAAAAAAAAACCTTTCATGCTATCTGATCACCATGGATTAAAGATGAATACTAGCAACATACGAAACAAAAGTACACAAACTCATAAAAACTGAAAAGTATCTACTGAATAAAAACTTGTCAAGCATACCCATAGCCTCTAGTCAAGTAGGAACAGTAATTATATGTGTTCCAATCAAAAAATGTTCAGGGTCAGATGAATTCAACATAAAATTGTATCACATCTCCAAATAAGAATTGATACTAGTATTCTTAAAATAATTACATAGATACAGAATGAATATTACCCAATTATTTTTATTATGCTGCCATTATTCTGGTACCTAAATCATGTAAAGAGTCAAAAAGAAAAGATAATTACATACCAGTTTCCCTTATAAGCATGCAATCAGAAATTCTCAATAAAATGTTTGAAAACCAAATCCAAGAATACATTTTGAAGGTCATATGCCATGATCAAGAAAGCTTCTTAGAAAGGAAGAGATGTTTCAACGTTTATAAATAAAAAAATAATCCACTGCTGTGAGATGATTTTTCTTAAGGCTGTCAATATGTGTTGATACCATTGTTTAAAATAGAAGCAGTTCTGGCCTATGGTCAGACAAGAGACAGTCAGGTGGAAAATCTAAGACTAATAGAGGGAGGAGAAAGGTGAATTCAGAATAGTGGCTGTGTGCTATTACCAGGGAAATAAAATGTAATAAAATAGGAAATGCCATGAAGCCATATGGCAAGACATAATTTAATAAAATTGTATTGTTTAATTGTAAGAGCAGGTTGGTAATGAACCTTAGCCATAGGCCAAATGGTTTTTAATTAATATAAGACTCTGAGTAATTATTATATAAGTGGATGTGGAAGCCCAGGTGGAAGAGAATTACCCAGACATCATGACTACATGGTCTTGAGAAATTTCTTACTACAATCCACCATATAAATAAAACTGAAAGACAAAAATCACATGTTCATCTCATTAATTGCTGAAAAGCCTTTGACAAAATAAAAAGTCCTGAAGAACTAAGTGATATAAGGGAAATACCTTAATGTAATAAAGTCAGTTTACAGCAAACTTACAGCCATCAAGTTAAATAGTGAGAAACTCAAAGCAATCTCACTAAAATAGGAACAAGACAAAACTATTTATTCTCTCTATTCCTATTCAATATGGTAGTTTTAAATCTTGCTAGAGAAAAAGGAAACCAAGGAGATCAAAGGAAAAGCATTACCTAAGCTATGTTCATAGCAGCATTATTTGTAATAACAAGAACCTGGAAACAATCTAGATGGCCTTCAGTTAAAGAAAGGATTAACAAACTGTGGTACATCTACACAATGGAATAATACTCAGCAGAAAGAAAAAATGATATCCTAAAATTTGTAGGCAAATGGATGGATTTGGAGAATATCCTTCTGAGCAAGGTATCACAAACCCAGAAAGATAGAAAGGGGATGTACTCACTCATTAGTAGAGATTTAAAAAAAGGCAAAGCATACCCAAGCTGCAAACCAAAACCACTGAACAGCTTGGGATCTGAAGCACCTTGGACCGGCCCCTTGGAGCCTATTTCCTCCACAGGAACATCTGACTCAGTCTTGATGTTGGGATGAGGAAATCGGGATTTTCCTGGAGTGGATGCTAAATTAAGCCACCTTGGTACCTTGGGACCTCCTGCCCTTGCTGGGGAGGAGATAAGGAGATCAGGAGAATAGAGAGTGACTGAGAGGGGTAAGAGTGGGAAGGGAGTTTGAACAAGGGGATACATGGATAAAAAATGAGACTTTATTCCTAATTTAAAAAAAAACAAAGAAAACATGAACAAAAAAATAGTAGTAATGATACAATAGCCTTTTATTTTCAGAGCTTAACCTAATGCTCATATCCTGCAGGCAAAAATTTAAGTTTTGATTAAAGGATAAAAATATTATGCTATGTAACATAAGCTGACGGAGTAGCAGATCAAGGCCTTAAGACCATAAACCCAGCTCTGAAGAAACCCACAATGTAATCATAACCTACCTATAGAAAAAATAGCCCTGAGAGAGCTCAGGAATTTAGTTTAAAATGTAGCATCACAGTAGAAAGAAAGAAAAAAAGAAAAGTTTTGACATTTTACTGATGAACAAAGACATTAATTAATACACTACCAATTAAAAAAATAAAAGCAGATTGGAAAGGAAGAACTCAAATTATCTTTATTTGTAGTTATGACAGTGAAAAGAAGTGAACAGAAAAAAAAACGGGAAAATCTTACAGGTATTAAACATTTTTAAGAAGACAGCAAGATTAAAAAAATTAACACATAAAATTATTAGCAATTTTTCTTTTCTTTTTTATTGTTTTTTTGAAAATCAACATCAAACATTATATTAAAAAAGCAAAACATTCAGAATAGATAACGAATGAATACATGAAACATAGAAAACAAAATCAAAAATTAACAAGCCAGGTTAGGCTCAGCTACAGGTAATGAAAGCAAAGTATGTCACAGCTAGTGGCCATGGATGCACTATGGCCACCACAAATTCCTGCTAAGAAACCCTTCTACAGTCAAACCAGAAGTTATGTTTTATTTTGTTCTGTGTGTGTGTGTGTGTGTGTGTGTGTGTGTGTGTGATCATTTTATTCACTCATCATCTGTCAATGAAAAATAATGGTTTTGCTTAAATCCACTAATAAGTGAGTTCATTCCTTGCTTTCCTTCTGGGTTTGTGAGACCTCGCTCAGGAGGATGTTCTCCAAATCCATCCATTTGCCTGAAAATTTTAGGATATCATTTTTAGTTCTTTACTTCATTTTATAGATGTACCACAATTTGATAATCCCTTCCTCAGTTGAGGGGCATATATGTTGTTTCCAGTTTCTTGATATTATGAATAATGCTGCTATGAACATAGTTGAACTAATGCCTTTAGAGTGCAAATGTGCATCTTTAGGGTATATGCTCAGTAGTGGTATTGCTGGATCTTTGGGAAGATTGATTCCTAGTTTTCGGAGAAATAGTCATACTTTATTCCAGAGGGGCTGAACAAGCTTATACTCCCACTAACAATGGAGATGTGTTTCCCTTGCTCTGCAACCTCTCCATCATAGGCTGTTATCTGTGTCTTTTATCTTAGCCAAGGTGGTATCTCAAAGTTGTTTTGATTTGCATTCCTCTGATGACTAAAGATGTTAAGCGTTTTTTCAAGTGCCTTTCTGCCACTTGTAATTCTTCTGCTGTGAATACCTTTTTTAATTCTGAACCCGATTTTTTGATTGGGCTAATCAGGGTTGTAGGGTTGGTGAAAGTCTTTTCCAATTCTGCAGCCTGTCATTTTGTTTTAATGACTGTGTCCTTTGCCTTACAGAAACTTCTCATTTTCAGGAGATCCCACTTATTGATTGTTGTTCTTAGTGTCTGTGCTACTGGTGTTATATTTAGGAAGAAGTCACCTGTGCCAATGAGTTGGATGGTATTTCCCACTTTCTTTTCTATCAAGTTCAGTTTAGATGGTTTTATGCTGAAGTCTTTGATTCACTTGGATTTGTGTTTTGTGCAGGGTGATAGGCTTGTATCTATTTGCATTTTTATACAAACTGTCATCCAGGTATGAAAACAAAATTTGTTGAAGATACTATCTTTTTCCGTTGAATATTTTAGACCTCTTTGTCAAAAATCAGGTATTCATAGGTTTTTGGGTTAATGTCTGGATCCTCAATTCTATTCCATTGGTCCACAAGTCTGTTTTTATGCCAGTACCAAGCTGTTTTTAATACTGTAGCTCTATAGTATAACTTGAAGTCTGGGATGGTAACGCCTCCTGAGATTCTTTTGTTGAGCAAATTTTGGGGGGGGGGGCAATCCTGGCCTTCCTGTTATTCCAAATGAAACTGAGTATTGTTCTTTCAAGGTCCGTAAAATATTGTGTCGAGATTTTGATGGGAATTGCATTTAATCTGTAGATTGCTTTTGGTAGAATTGCCATTTTTATTGTGTTTATCTATCTACCCAGGAGCATGACAGTTCTTTCCATTTTCTGATATCCTCTTCATTTTCTTTCTTCAGTGGTTTAAAGATTTTGTCTAGTTCCTGAATTTAGTGGGATTACTTGGTGTTTTTCTCCATTAAGTTTGATGTTGGCAGTTGGCTTCTTGTAAAGGTTATCATACTTAGGAAATTTTCATATATTCCTGATTTCTCCAGGACTTTTATCAAAAGGAGTGTTGGACTTTGTCAAAGGCTTTTTCAGCATCTAAGGAGATGATCATGTGATTTTTTCCTTCAATTTGTTTATATGATGAATGATATTCATAGTTTTTCATATGTTGGATCATCCTTGCATTTCTGGGATAAAGTCTACTTGGTCGTGATGAATAACTTTTTTTATATGGTGTTGTAAGTGGTTTGCCAGGATTTTATGAGTATTTTTGCATCAGTATTCATGGAGGAGATCGGTCTAAATTCTCTTTTTTTTTGTTTCATTTTTGAAAGGCTTGAGTATCAGGGTGATTGTGGCCTCAAAAAAAGAGTTTGACAGCAATCCTTCAGTTTTCACTGTATGGAACAGTTTGTTAAGTATTGGTATTAGTTCTTCTTTGAATGTCTGGTATAATTCTTCAGTAAAACCATCTGGACCCGGGCTTTTATTATTTGGAAGTCCTTTAATAACAGATTCAATTTCCCTTGGTTTTATAGGTTTGTTTAGGTCTTTAATCTGTTATTGATTTAATTTTAGTAATTAGTGCTTCTCCAGAAAGCTGTCCATTTCTTTTAGGTTTTCCATTGTAGTTGAATACTGATTTTCAAAGTATGACCTGATAATTCTCTGAATTTGCTGGGGGTTTGTTGTTGTGTCCCTCTTTTAATTTCTGATTCTGTTAATTTGAATATTCTTTCTCTGTCTTTTGGTTAGTTTGGATAAGGGTTTTTCTATCTTGTTGACTTTTTCAAAGAATCAAATTTTGATTCATTGATTTTTGTATTGTTCTCTTTGTTTCTATTGTACTGATTTCAGCCCTACATTTGATTATTTCCTGCTGTCTACTCCTAGGTGAGTTTTATTCTAATTGTTCTAAAGCCTTTAGGTGTGTTTTTTGGTCTCTTGTGTGAACAAGAGACTCTTGTTCTTGTCTTGGTTTTTTTTTTTGTTTTTGTTATTTTATGAAAGCATCTAGTGGTATGAATTTTCCTCTTAACACTGCTTTCATTGTGTCCCATAAATTTGGGCATGCTGTGGATTCAATTTCTTTAAATTTTAGAAAATCTGATTTCTTTCTTAACTTCTTCCCTGACACAAAGGTTATTCAATATAAACATGTTTGGTTTCCATGAGTTTGTAAGCTTTCTGTGATGTTTGTTGTTGTTGAATTCTAACTTTAGGCTATTGTGATCTGATATCATACAAGGGGTTATTTCCATTTTATTTTTATCTATTGATATTTGCCTTATGACTAAGTGTGGTCAATTTTAGAGAAATTTCCATGGGTTTTTGAGAAATATATATATTTCTTTGTGTTTGGTGAAAGCTTCTGTAAATATTTATTAAGTCTATACCATCTCTTAGACTCATTTCTTTGTTGAGTCTTTGTCTGGTTGTCCTATCCAAGGGTAAAAGTGGGTTACTGAAGTCTTTCACTATTAGAGTGTGATATTTGATGTGGGGTTTAAGTTTTAGTAGTATTTCTTTTATATATGAAGGTGTTCTTATATTATGGGTATAAATATTCAGGATTGAGATCTCAACTTGATCGATTTTTCCTGAAATGGATAAATAATGTCTCTCCCGGTCTCTTTTGATTGATTTTTGTTTGAAGTCTACATTGTTGGATATTAGGATAGCTTCTTTCTTGGAGCCATTTGATTGAAATTTTTTCTTCCCCATCCCTTTACTTTGAGTCTTGTTTGTCTTTGGAGTTGAGATATATTTTTTGCATGCAGCAGAAGGTTGGCTTTAGTTTTTGTATCCATAGTGTTATGGTATGTATTTTTATAGGTGAGTTAAGTCCATTGATGGTAAGGGATATTAATGGGCTCTGATTGTTCCTTCTTGTTATTTTTAGTGATAGTTTGTGTGTATTTCCATTCTTTGGGTTTTTCTTCTGTGGAATTATAGATTTTTTGTGGTTTCATAGGTGTATCTGAGTTCCTTAGGTTGGAGTTTTCTCTCAAGTGCTTTCTGTAGTGCTGGATTTGTAGATATGTATTATTTCAACTTGTCTTTGTTGTGCAATATCCTGCTTACTCCACTTGTGGTGATTAATTGTTTTTTTGGGGGGTATAGCATTCTGGGTTGGCAGACATGCTCTTTTAGTGTCTGTATAACTTCTAACTAGGATCTTCTTGCTTTCATTGTTTCCATTGAACAGTCTGTTGTTATTCTGATGGTGTGCCTTTATAGGTAAGTTAGCCCTTTTCCTCTGCAACTCTTAATATTTTTTCTTTGTTCTGTATGTTTCATGGCTAAATTATTATATGGTGAGAAGACTTTTTGGGGGTTTCTATTCTATTTGGTGTTCCATAAGGTTCTTGCATCTTTATAGGCATTTCTTTCTTTAGATTTGGAATGTTTTCTTTTATCATTTTGTTGAATATATTACTTGTGACTTAATTAGCAGCATTCTTACATACAAATGACCAATGTACTAAAAAAGAAAACAATGAAACAGTACCTTTCATAATTGCCTGAAAATAATTTTTTAAAACTCTAATCAATCAAGTAAAAGACTTATGCAGTAAAATTGATATGTTGAAGAAAGAAATTGAAGAAGTTATTAGAAGAGAGAAAGATTTTCAATGCTCATAGATTAGTAGTATTAATGCAATAAAATGGCTATCTTACCAAAAACAATCTACAAATTCCATGTAACCTCCATCAAAATTCCAACAAAATTCATCAAAAAAATTGTAAAGAAAAAAAATTCAGGTTTTTATGGAAACACACACACACACACTATGGAAAGAACACAAAAAAATATGAAACAACAATAAACAACAGGATAACTAAAACAATTTTGTATAATTGAAAATACTAAAATACTAGGTTTAACTATCCCTAACCAAGATTTTATTACTGAGTTGTATTATTTAAAGCAGCCTGGCACTAGTGAAAAGTAGACACATTGATCAATAAAATAGTATTGAAGACCAAGGCATAACTCCACAAACTTGTGGACATCTATCTTTGATAAGAAAGCCAGAAACACACCTCGGAAGAATGCCATCATTTTCGGCAAATAATGCTGTTCTAAATGGATGGCTACATGTAGAAGAACACAAATAAATTCATATTTATTGCTCATCACAAAACTTAGTTCCAAGTAGATCAAGAATATTAACATAAGGCTAGATACAATATCTGATAGGAGAGACCATGGGGAAATAGTTTGTAGTTTGAGCTCCCTGGCACAGGAAAAGGCTTTCAAATAAATACCACAATAGCACAGATACTAAGGTCAATACTTAATACATGGGATCTCATGAAACATAAAATCCTTTTGAATGGCAAATGTCACCATCATTCAAACAAAGAAGCAGACTACAGATTGGAAATTACACATCTGATACACAAATAATAGGAACTCAAACAACCCAAACAAAATGACAAAAACATACATCAAGAAAACAACCCAATTGAAAAATGGGATAAAAATCTAAACAGAGTTCTCAAAAGATGAAACACAAATGACAGAGAAACATTAAAAGAAATGCCTAACATTCTTAATTGTCATGGAAATATAAAGTAAAACTACTTTGAGATCTCATGTTGCACTAGGCAGAATTACGAAGATCAGTGGAACAAATGGCAGCTCATGCCGCCAAGGATATAACATAGTGGGAACACTAATCATTGCTAGTGGCACTGAATGTTTGTATTGTCAATATGAAAATTAATATGGTGGTTCCTAAGGAAACTGAGAATTGATCTACTTCAAGATCTAGCTATACCACTCCTGGGCATCTATCCAATAAACTCTACAATATACTACAGAGACATCTGTTTATCCATGCTTATTATTGCTTTATTCATAATAGTCAGAATTTAGGAACTGCCTAGATACCTAAATAAATAAGATTGAAAATGTTGTACAATTATACAATGGAATATTATTCAACTGTTAAAAGTAAATCATGAATTTTGCAGGTAAATTGATCAAGCCAGAGAAAATTATTTGGTGTGAGGTGTCCCAGACCCCAAAAGACAAATATAGTATATCTTCTCATGTGGGTAGGTGGATATTAGTCCTTTAAGCCCTTGATAGGTATGTCACAATTAATATAATCACATAGGTTAAGAATAAAATAATGGATTAGGTGTGAGTGATGAATATACTGTGAAGAGGAAATATAATGTATGGCTATGGAGAGACAGCAGCAAGAAAAACTACAAAAGAAGAATTAAATGGATCAAAGGAATAAAAAGAGAGACTACAAGGATGGTCATTAAAGGTGACATATCTAAACTTGTAACAGTATAAACATAAATATATGGTATATACACACATATAAATATATAAAAAAAATAAATCTAGGTGGAATTACCAAAGAATAGGGGAGTGAAAGCCTCAAATAGATTTCTCTCATTACCAAGTGAAACTTCAAGTGCTAGGAATGGGTTATGAATGATTGAATTGTTAGCTAATGGGGCCATATGATAACCCACAAACAACTCAGGCTATTTCCAAAGCTACTAATTGTTTTCCATAAACTAATGGAAAGGTTCTATTGCTGAAGACAACACCTAAATATCCCACAGGACAGGAAAATGCCAAGCTAGTGACTAAAAAGAATTACCATCTCAAATGTTGAGATTCTGGGTTTTGTTGAGATATAAAATAAAAACACCATTCTCTTCCAGTCAAAAAAAAGAGTGAAATTTATCTCTGGTCTTGTATTGAGACATGATATTTTGAGTTATGATAATTTTACATGTTATTCTTCCTGGAACTATAAATAAAATTGATCAAAAGTTCAGTATCCCTGGAAAGTTGGGTCACTTGAAGACATGCAACAGTATAGAAAGGAATAATTATTCTTTTAATGAAATAATGTACTTATCCTCAGAAACTTCTTTCAAAGCAGATGTTTGTACAAACTTCATCCATTAATTTTAATGTAATAACCTTAAGTATCTGGGAGCATCTTTTCCATATATATTTATAAATAGATACATATATACATACACACATACTTGTGTATATATGTACATACACATAAGATTCCTTCATTCAGACACTTGTTTTAAAATTTACAGTTACTTGCTATTGAAGAAATTTTTTTCCTTCACCTTGTTGCATGCATTTCATGGCTTACTCATTCTTAAATTTCCTAATAATTTTACAGGTATTCAACTTCCAAGAATTTCACAGGTGTGACTATTTATTCCTTATAATCTGTTAAATGTATTTTTGCATTCTCTCTCTCTCTCTCTCTTTCTCTCTCTCTCTCTCTTTCTCTCTCTCTCGCGCTTGCTCTCTCTTGACACACACACATACACTTTATTTATGCTCTCTTGTTAAACATAAACTTTTCTAAATCTGTAAATACTCAGGAAGTTAGTATCATATTATCTATGATATGAATTATATGAAATCCCTTGAAAAAAAAGTGTGCACGATCACTGAAGATCTACAACCAATCATCTCAAGCAAGGGCCAGTTGATCTCTGGAGCAGGTAAAATTATACTAAAGAAAAATTATATTTTAAAATGTTAACAAGGCCCAACTCATCATGAAAATATTTTATCATTTGCATCAACTATTTCTTTGAATAATAAATGTTTGATACATTTTTGTTATGGTTTTACTTTCTCCTGAGCCTGCCAACCTCTATATTCTGTGATGTTAACAAAGGTTGCTTTGAACATTCAACAGGCTTGGCTTGATATTTAGGCTAGCTTTTTTTTCTCACATTTGTCTAGGCCCAAGGACAAACCTAAGCTACATTCTTACTTGATGAACACCCATGGGGCTGCTGAAAAGACCTGAGGGTGAGTCAACAATGTGAATCCCTATTACTCTCTCCTGCTTGACAGAAATGGAAATAAATATTTTGAGGGGAATAGCTTTCCATCCCTGACACAAGCCTAGGCTTTCCTACCTGTACTGCTCTGTCATATATACTTCCATTGATCATTGGCTTAAGCTTTAGCCTTAAAGAAGACACAATGTTGAATTTTGCTTTCTGGCTGTTTTCCTCACAAAATAGTAGAAAAGAATTGTTGCTACATTTCTTTTTAGAGTGATATGCATGGTGTTTTGCTTATTCTTTTTCCTCATCCTTCTTGATTACATTAGGACTTTAAAGACATAATTCACATGCTGATCTAGATCACTTAGATCTATTAGAGCCTTTCCTGCCTCATAAAGATCATGCCACACCATGGGGCTCAGCAGAGTTGCTAAAATCCTATAAAATATTTGAGGCTTTTGTTGAATCAACCTTGTACTTAATTCTCACATGAGCAAAGTTAGTCCTATGAGGTCTAGTAAAATAGGCATCAAATACTGCCTCACTCGTCCTGAGTTTTCTCAGTAATATATGCACTTCCTCTATTGCTTTTGTAATTCATGGGGGAACTCATCTGGCAGTAATCAAGTGTCTCTAATGATTCTTATGTGCCAGTCTATTAGTTACTGCTTTACCTCAGACTGCCTAAGATTATGTGTCTTTGTCCTGAAGAATAAATAATTACTCAATTTATCTGCTTCTACACTTCTCAAAATAATCCCAAATGCTGAGGCCTTGTGAGCCAGAATGTGAGAAAGCTCTCTCATTTCTTGTGTACAATCTTTTCCAATTATAACACATCAGAGATAGAAAATTCTCTAATTAGAATCATTTCTTGTGTTAGCCTATTAGGAAGACTTCCATCTTTAAATCAGACCACATTTTTTTCACTTTCTCTGGATCAAACGAGGGACCTGAGGAATAATTTTTAACACTTCTATTTATTATTTTTCTGTATTCACCATTTAATTTTTCCAAGGGTTTTTGAAATACTCCAAATAGCGTTTACTTAATACAGATCTAATCCATTCTCTCATTTTTCTTTCTCTCCCCCTCCCTCCTATGTAGTGTGGATCATGGATTTTTCCACCTTGGCCTTGGAGTACAGGCCCTAAGGCCTGGCCTTGAGGCCAGCTTAAGATCTGGCATACACATACTCATCTCTCTCTCTCTATCTTTTTCTCTCTCTCTTTCCCTCTCACTACTCACTCACTCACTCACTCACTCACTCACTCTTGGATGCAGAAGACAGGGACAAGCAATGTAAAGTCCTACAGGATCAGACTAGCCTTCTAGTAACTTTAAACTTCACACCTGTATTCACCCTTATAAAACTGTACGTTGTACTTTCCTTAGAACCCTTCAATAAATAAATAATCTTTCTCATTAGCCTTTGATTTTCTCACATTACTCCTTTTTCTCGCTGTTCTTATTCCAGAGGATAAAATTTCCATAGTTTTGGTATTATTGTTGGTTTTATAACTCTTCCTTTAGATGAAAATTTTCTGGGAAAGTATCAAGAACCTACCTACATATTTGCATATCTTATTGTTTACAACAAGAACCACGTGACTGATATTACAGCCTGTTTATAATCCTGTCCCATACTTTCTATCTTCAGAAATAATATGATCTCTAGTCCATCAGGAGTTTGGGGCTAACTTCACATGTTTAATGGACCCCATTCTTCAAGGAACTTTGTTATTCTATAACTTGTAGTGAAAGTTAGGTACTGTGAGAGGTGACTCTAGCCAGTCCAGGCCTTCCAAACATGGCTCTTGCAGGCTTTCTTCTTCCCCCCCCCATTTCCCTTGCCTTGCTTTAAATACCATTAAATTACATTCCTGAAGCTAGCCAGCAAGGTCTATTTTTAATTTGCTCACTTCCTTTTCCTGAGGTTGACTACCAAGGTCCAGCTCTAAGTACTGAAGTACACCTATCAAAAGCTCCCTTTGGCTCACCTAATTGACATGACTAATTAAAATTCAATACCTCATCCCAATTCAAGGTTTCTCTTGTTCCTTTATAAACTGCTATTTTCCTATGTGCTACCTCTGGTCTGTCTCCCTTCTATACAGAGGCAGGCCTTTGTTCCTCTGGAACAAATACTCTTTCTTGCACTATTTCCCTTGTTTCTTTCTCCCCTCCCCTTTTCTTTATTTCCTGCCTTTGTCTCTTATTCATGGCCCCCTGTACTCCTGGGGTAAATAAATCTCCTTTATGCTGCAAACTTGGTCTTTGGGAACTGACTTGGTCCTTTTCCTTTCACTCTTGGCATTTTCCTACAGACTCTCTGCTTTTATAGAGAACATTTTTAGATACATGTAGTTATACATATGGGTCTATGACTTTTCACCCATATCAACAAAAATGCAACTACTACTGCAGAGAGAAATTATCTCAGTCCTTTCCACACACAGAAAGACAGCTATATTAGTGTTGTCCCCAAGGCATTTTACCTTCAGGCAGCTTAGCTTCAGTTGTATTTTCCATCACATAGAGCAGAAATAATACAAGTTGTTATCTCAAACTCTTCTTTGGTTTTTGTCAAGTTTCAAATCTGTGGTTGAAATATTGTATGATTCTTTTCTGGGAAATTCTACAAAAGCTTATTTTCACCAGAAAGAGGATTGGTAACACACTCAAGAAATAATTTTATTTAAGCTTATATGATAAAACTATATGTTTACTTAGGGTTATTTACAGAAGTTTGGTGAAATTCTACTTTTAGAATCATGGATAATTTTTATGCAACTCTGCCACTGAAGAATACACACATTACACACACACACACACACACACACACACACACATACACTTCTCTATGAACTGTTTATTGCATATATATGTATATATATATATATTTAGGTATAAGTGTGGCCACATAAACTTACCACTAGAAATAGTCTTAACAAACAAAATATCTTGAAGAAGGCCATGACCTCATACTGATTCTGGTCTGTATATATTTAGGGAGAGGTATAACATTTTTGGGACCCTCCTCATAAAAACTTTTAACTGCCTAGATGTCTTGGAGATGTATTGAGGCTTCATGAGCCCTTTCCCTTGTAACTGTCAACTGTCTATATATATTTTGGGTAGCAGAAGGGACTACTGAACCTTAATCTCCACAAAAACTGTTAACTGCCTATAAATCTCAGAGAGGAATAAGGCATCCATCATAAGGCCCTGCCCTAAGTAACTGTTAACTGATTTTTCATCCCAGGACGGGGGAGGCTATGATTTCATGAATTCCTCTCATCTATAAAAAAAATTAATGGGTCCAATTTTAAGCAATTGCATTTCAGTTTAGCAAAACTTCTCATAATTCAAGAGGGCAATATCAATGTCATACATGGTAAGCAATGTTCAAAACAATGAGACACTCCCACTCATGCAATATCTTACAGATTAACTAATGTTTCTTGAAGGGGAAAGGTGTTAGAAACTAAAAAATAAAAAAGGCAAATACTGTTTTAAATCAAAAGAAACTATAGAGGAGAGGACTATTTAGGACTTCACATTGGAATAGAAAAAAGTTAAGCTACATGATGCATCCTTTCTCTCTACGATTCACTGGTAGTTAACAGTTTCTATAGTGATCAGGAATTATGAATCTATGCTCCAACCAAAGACATTATGCAGTTAACAGTTTATTATTATGAGAAGGGAGTGCTAATATGTAACCCACATAAATACAGGTTAATAAAAAGTTTAGTTTTTTAGTATTAAGAAATGGACTGGGGGACCGGTGCTGTCTGCAGAGCAAGTCCCAGTGTACTCTGTAGCAGGTGCAGATAAAGTCTGCCTGTCACATTCCCCACAGCTGCTGCTGAAGGAATTTGCACAGCAACCCACCTCCACCTCCAAATGAGCTAACAGATAAGGACTGAGGTCCCTGAAGGACAGACTCAGAACCCGGCCAGAGAGGTGACAGGAGGCACACAAGCCCGAGTGCCACAACTGACCAGGAGCTACGTAATCATGAACCACTGAAGCCATGGGCAAACATCAGTGCAAAAACTTACATAATAATATAAAGAACAACAAGGTAACTCCAGAGGAAAGTGGCGATCCTAAAAATACAAGACTTGAACTGAGCAATGAAGAGGAAACAGAAGGAAGCAACACCAAAAATTCCTTTTTCATGATCATTGAGGCTGTCAAAGAAGATATGAAAAATAGCCTTAAAGAAATAGAAGAAAATACAAACAAAAAATTGGAAGAGATGAACAAATCTGTGAAAGAAACATGCCAGGAACCAAAAGCTGAAATAGAAGCAATAAAAAATGCACCAAATGAGGCAAAGATTGAAATAGAAAATCTGAAGAAAAAAGCTGGAACCACAGATACAAGCATAACAAACAGAGTTCAAGACATGGAAGAGAGAATCTCTGAAGTGGAAGACTCAGTAGCTCAAACAGATATATCAGTCGAAGAAAATAGTAATACTAAAAAAGCCATAAGTCAAAATGTTCAGGAAATCTGGGACACCATGAAAAGACCTAATTTGAGAATAATAGGAATAGAAGAAGGAGAAAAATACTAGCTCAAAGGCACAGATAATGTCTTCAATAAAATCATAGAAGAAAACATCCCTAACCTGAAGAAGGAAATGCCTATAAAGATACAAGAAGCTTACAAAACACCAAATAGATATGATCCCCCAAAAAAGTCAGCATGCCACATTATAATCAAGCCACAAAACATACAGAACAAAGAAAAAATTTTAAGAGCTGCAAAAGAAAATGGCCAACTTACATATAAAGGCAGAACCATCAGAATAACACCTGACTATTCAATGGAAACAATGAAAGCTAGAAGGGCTTGGTCAGAAGTAATACAGACTCTAAAACAGCATGGCTGCCAAACTAGAATACTATACCCTGCAAAGTTATCAATCACCATAGATGGAGTAAACAAAATATTTCATAACAAAGTCAGACTGAAAGAATATCTATCTACCAATCCAGCACTATAGAGAGTATTAGAGGGAGCACTACAGAGAGTATTAGAGGGAAAACTCCAACCTAAGGACTCCAGATACACACACGAAATCTCAAACAATCAATAATTTCACAGAAGAAAACTCCAGAGAAAGGAAATACAAACAAGTTACCACCAAAAATGGCAGTAAATATGAATCAATGGTCACTAATTTCCCTTATTATCAATGGTCTCAACTCTCTTATTAAACGTCACACACTAACAAGATGGATACAACAATAGAAGCCATCCTTCTGTTGCCTACAAGAAACACACCTCAACCCTAAGGATAGACACAGGCTTAGAATAAAGGGCTGGGAAAAGATTTTCCAGTCAAATGGTCCTAAGAAACAAGCAGGGGTTGCAATCCTAGTATCTAACAAAGTAGACTTTAAGGTTAAAGCAGTAAAAAGGGACCAAGATGGTCACTACTTATTCATCACAGGAAAAATTGGTCAAGAGGAGATTTAAATCTTGAATATTTATGCCCCTAGTATAAAGGCACCTACTTATGTAAAAGAAACAAACTTGAGGGACACAATGAAATCAGTCTTAAGAGGAAAATTCATAGCGCTAGATGCCTATATGAAAAACCTAGAGAAATCCCACACTAGATACCTAACAGCTCAGTCTCTTTTTCTCTGTCCCTTGACTTTTGTCCTGCTTCTCTGCTTCTGCATCTGCCCACTCTCTTAAATAAACTCTAGTGTGTGGCCTTCATAGTGTATATTTGCTTTCACACGTGGAACTAACATATATAAATATCTATATATTCACAAATATAAACTGCATGAGCTATATAATATTATTTGTATGTATGTTTTCAGGGCCTGTCATTTCAAAATCATTCTAAATTAAAATTTTCATTAACATAATAAAGATATCAAATTATGGCAATAATATTAAGACTGAGGTACTGCTGATAGAAATGTCCATTTATAACACTTCTTTGTAAAATTCTCTGATTGCTTATGAAGCTAAATGCTCAGCTACATTACAAAACTCTCACTTCTAGGTATTGTATAAAAGAAGTGGACACTTAAGTTCATTCATAAGCTACAAGTAAAAGTATAAGAAAACATTTTTATATAATCAACCAATAAAAGCAACACAAATGTATATGCACACAGTAGCAATCCCTATTATGAATATTCCTTAACATTAAACAGAAAAGGCTTTCATTTTATCTGACATTCTAGAAAGTGTAAAATCATAGATATAGAAAACAGATCAACAGTTTACTTCTGAGAGTGCCTAACGCGGTAAAAGATGAGAGATTTTTGGGAGATGAGAATCATACTATAATATGCCTGTCATCATAATTACATGAAGGTTGATGTTTATAAAATGTATAGATTTATGTTCCAAAAGAGGATTAATCTGCATTTGTTTTAAAAATAGGGGCTGGAGAGATAGCTCAGTGGTTAAGAGCACTGGCTGCTCTTCCAGAGGTCCTGAGTTCAATTCCTAGCAACCATATAGTGGCTCAACAACCATTCCTAAAGAGATCTGGTGTTCTCTTGACCTGCAGGCACACATACATGCAGAATACTGTATACATAATAAATAAATTAATTTTAAAAAATTAAAAATAAATATGTGTCAAAAGAAAACCTGAAAGAAAATTGTGGAATATGATATTTTGACAATGGCATAATATATTACAACTTAAAATAATAGATTAATATAAGTAATATTAATGATATTAATATTAAGCAGAATAATTAAAATCAAAATAAAGCAATGATAGAAGATGAGATATATTGGCTTTTCTATTTTTTCTTTGATTTCCTTGCATGTATTATGTACTGACAAGAACAGAAGATATGATATATAACAATAACAAACATGTTTTAAATATTGGTTTCTCACTATGGGTTAAGTGCTGTGGAAGCATTCCTCAGTCTTTATGGGATTCATAGTTCTACATATGAGGTATATCTAATGTTCATTCATATATTATGCATTAGAAAGTGAGAATTACAGAATTTAAATGACTATAGTTTACATATAGACAGCTTGATTTTAGTTCACCAGTAAAGGAAACTATTTACATAAAGACATTAAAATTAATACTTTCATTTTTATAAACTAAAAATAAGGATCTTCTTGTCATTGATGTAAAGGTTGTCACAAAAAAAGACATTAGTGGTTATCATGTAGGCAATACTACAAATTCTGCATGACTTGCTGGAAACTGTACAATATGGAAATTTTTAGGTCTCGGATGCATACCCAAGACAGATGTTATTACTGAGTTCAACGCATACCCGAGAGAGATGTTATTACTGAGTTCATACAAAAGCAAACTAGATGAGATTTGTTACTCTCTAAAATAAATGAACTATTTTCAAAGAATATATTATGTGAACATGTCAAAGTTATTGGACACTATTTTTAAATGTTGGTTTCTAATACATGAAGATCTGTTTTATTGGATTAGAAATGATTATTTTTTCTGTTAATTCATATTCATTTTTAAAAGTATAAAATTATTGTAGACCTTTTCTTTTATCATGATTATGAAGGAAAATTCTTTCTGTGGTTGTTTAACATCCTGAAAGCACAGTGAGAGATTTCAATTACAAATTTCTCTCTGGTGACTGTATTGTAATTACTCAAGTAAATCATAAAATGTATTAGGTTGTGGTTGTTTTATTTCATAGTATATATTATTTGAATATACTTATGTATATTAAATTTGCTTAATTTGTTAAAATATTTTTTGATATTTTAGGATATAAGTGTAATATTTTAAGACTATATAAAGTATAGATATGTTAGAAGTGTAATACTTATGAAGATGCATTAATAAGCTTAAACATATATTATACATATATAAAATCTGATTTTATAATTTTCGCTACAACTAATTATTTTTCTCCTTAGTTTTTCCCTAATATGACTAAAAAAAGTAGAAATAAATTAGTTATATTTAAAATAATACTAATTTCTGGTACTGGTTTGACACAAAATATTTGTTCATTAAACATAATTATAACTTCTAGATTTCCACTTTAAGAACTTACATGCTAGAAACCAAATATAACTACTATTATTATATTTATAAATCAAATTCACTTCAAAAATAAGGGTATTTTTGAGACAGAAAAAAGATTCCCCACAATTTAAAAATGTTTTTAAATACACCAGTTTTTAAGAAAATATACTTTTATCAATTGTCAAAATTTTCCTTATACTTTCTGGAGATTTCTTATTATTTTCTTGTTAAAGTATAATCTAAAAGACAGATGCTAAAGACAGGAGGTGGAGAACCAGAGTGAAAACAAGAGAGAGTGCCTGTTTGTGTATTTCTAAAAGACAGATGCTAAAGACAGGAGGTGGAGAACCAGAGTGAAAACAAGAGAGAGTGCCTGTTTGTGTATTTGTGGAAGACCAAATATGAGTTGCACAACAACTCTGCTTTTTTCTGGTCAACCATGCATCTATCTTGTAACCTTGCAAATATAACCAAATAGTTATATCTAAAAATGCCAATGCGAATATCTTAGAAAATGAAGTTATTTTCTTTACTTTCAACAAACTCAATACATGATCACTAAATTGAAGAAACTCAATTGCTGATTTTTCTTTTTTATTAATTCACTGTAAACAGTCAGAATACCCAAGAAGATCAGATCATTTCCTGAGCAACACTCAGTGCATTGTGGCTTGCACTTTTACTGCAAGGGGTACACGCAGAAACAAATAAGGGGAAGACCATCAGCATGGAGAACCTGCTATGATAGATATTCTGTTGGCGAAGGCATGTGAGACTGGTTAATGCCTTCAAGAATGTTCTCTGTTATGTTGCAAGTAAACATAGTAACTGCCTAAAGTTGTCCAGAAGTCTTTTATAATAAGTAGGATTAGGTCTTTTTTAAAATAATTTTCACTATTATCACTTAACTAGTTTGTATTTCTGTATTTTTGAACCATAGTTTGCTAAGTAACCCAAGTCCCCCTCACATTCAATAGTTATCTGAGGCTGGCTTTAAACTTGTGATTCTTTCTGTCTTTCTTCTTCAGTGACAACTCCAGCTGCCTGTAATGTGGTACACAGAGTAATAGTTTAAGGTGGGAGTAAATTTTGCATTATTAAAAACATTAAATATATTCTTAGTTTCTTTTCATTTCTGAAAACAGAATTCACTTCTAAGAAGACATGGCTTCATAATTTGGAGCAAACAACAGCATTCCATAATTATCACTCCACTTTTAATTTCTGGGTTAATACAACAGAAGAATCTTCTACAATCTGTCTTCATAGAGGGTTGGTGTGATATTATGCAAGTCTTGCCTGGGGTAAAAATGAAGATCAATAAAAAATTATGAGATGCTATATTCAAATATGTTATATTTAAAATTCTAGATTCTAAAACTGAATGGCAGCCTTATTTAGGGGTTCAAAATTCAAAGCAGGAGTTACAAAAATGTTCTCAAAAGTAAAAGTTTCAAAATGCAAAATGGCAAGAAAATTAATTCAAAATAAAACATAAAATATAATCTTAGCTTTCTGACAGTGCTCTCCCATATTGAAGTTTGTAAATTTATTGTACTCTTAACTCTGAACAACTAATATATATTTTACATTGTGCCTGCTATTGCATCACCTACACCTATGAACATTGAACATCACAGCTTGGATTGGTGGTTCATTGCACTGTTTCATTGAACATACAATATTTTTTTTGCTCTGCCAAAAATTTAATTATGGAAAACAAAAAGTGTAGTGATATTATGTTGGTACATTGTAAATATTTGTCCCTCCTACTGGTTTAGTAAAAAGCTCATTGGCCAGAGGCAGACAGGAAGTGTGAGCGGGGTTACCAGACTAAGAAAATTTGGGGAACATCTCAGACAAGAGCAGAGACAGATGCTACAGAGATTCCAGGAGGTGCAGAGGAAAGAAATTAAAATACTTCTGAGAAAAGGAACCATGTTGTATGACTGAAAAGATAAGAATCATTGATTAGTTTAAGAGCAATAGCTAGCTAGCAATATGCCTGGGCCCTAGGCTGATCAGCATAAAATTAATACAAGCATCTATGTGTTTATTTTGTAGTAAATGACAGTGGGGCTATGAGTGTGGCCAGAAAACTAATAAAACAAAAACACATTAATATTGTTTTGCTATCATTCCTTAGCCTGTATGAAATTAATACACCTTGCATTATGTTTGTTAGAATGTTTGGTTTGAAACAGTGCTCTTAGAGTTATTGAGTTGAATTTTATAAAAAAAAAAAAAAAACTGAAAGAGAATTTCATTCTTTAATTAGGACAGTCCTTCTATTTTTTGGTTGTGAGCCTAGCCTTTAACAGCTGAGCCATCTCTCCTGCCCAGGACAGTCCTTCTATTAATTTCTAAGTTGGTCCTGAGTACACTTCTGCCATTTCATATATGTTCAGAGTGTTGTTTTCTATATTGACGATTGTTGAACAACTCTGAAAAAAAAAAAAAACAAACCTTGTATCCTAGAGTACCACATACACAGCTGTATTGCCCTTTCATTTATCTAATCTATAAAAATAATTCTATAGCAGTAAGTATTCTATAAAAAATTGTTGAACAACTGAGTTTTTTATTGTATTTCAGAAATAGAAGAATATCTCAGAGTTAACTCTAGGATGCAAAAGAGTATCAATAAAATAAGATATTAATCATTTGGATAAGTATAAAATGAAGTTATAATAATGATTATTATTTCTATTGTTAGAGAAAATGTCCTTGCCTTCATACATCAATAGATTCTATTCTATGAAGAGAAATTACATGAAGAACATTGGATATTCACACAAGAATTTACACAGCTGAAATACTTGGATAAAGAGACAAGTAACTCAAAAACCTGAAGTGTGGTCTTAGGAGATAACAGAGTATACAGAATATGTAAGGTTCACTGAAGCAGATGCTAGGCAAATGGATAGAAAAATGTTGCTTAGTAAACTGGATAAGACTTTTCAAGGATGAAGGTCTTTGGGAATCAACTCTTTTCCTCCATCCATGGATGATCCATCTATACTCTTGTAAGCCTAGTAAACTAATGAGTTCATCAACATTGATTTAGTTAGAATCATTTTAGTTCGTCCTCGGTGACATGCTATCTGTGAAGAAGATATATTCATTCATGTTCTTCAGGAAAAATTCACATAAAAGGTGTGTGTGTATTTGTGTGTGTATGTGTGTCCTGTTAATACATATATTGACCTAATTTTTATGTATTCCTGAGGCTGGAGATAAAAATAATTTAATAGTTGTGTACAACAAATAAGCAACTAGCCATTACAAGAGGATACAGGGTAAAGCAATAGAAATATGTGTAATTTCTACCACAACTTTCAAAACCAGTTTCTCTCAAATTCTTATAATTGAGTACTAAGCATGCTAATTTATACAAATACAACTGCTAAAATTATAGTTTCCTTACTAAGCATTATTTTTAGCAGTGACATTTCAGACATATTTTAACTTCATTAATACTTAGTAAATGGATCCAAGTAACAGCTGATGATGAGATCTTTTTATTTAAAGTTCATCACTGGCCTGTAAAGAAGATGAAATAAAAATGGTTTTAAAAACATCCCATTTCTTGACAAAAACAGTGACTAGTATAGAAATTTTTCTAGCATTACTTTCTTTTATAGTGTGTATGATTTTCCTTACAAATTGTTTCGCCTTTCAAAGGAATCCTAAAATAAAAATTGGTGATAATATTTTAAAGTATAATAAATATGCATATCAAATGTGAGCTAGGTCCTTACAAATGTTTACTCTTACACTTTGTTTCAATACTTTTTAGAGATAGTCAATGAAAAATGTCCCCCTTTTTAAAATTACTCTTTTATTGTCAATAATTTGTTGTTATATTTGAACTTATAGTGTACATTGAAATATTGTCAAAATTTTCTTTCTACTTTGACTGCTGTTGGAGAACTATCAATTATCCCATTTTGTTCCACATATACTGAAGTTTGTAACTGGTATTGAAAATGTTAGGATATATTTGTAGACATGCTACATGTTCTGTGTGACTTTAGTAAATAGGTGTTTCATTACCCAAAGTCTTCATCATTCTCAAATTCTAACCTCTGTTATAATTCAGATAGTGATAGACATTAAAATCACTTGTATCTTTAACATTTTCATTGAGATAATACTACTTATGCCAAACTGTTCAGCACTGCCTTACCATAGTATCCTGAAAGTAAAGATATTTTTCAGTTCATTAGTAACAAGAATAAAACTGACCTGTAATTTTGATGTTTTCCATCTATTGTTGGTATGTGGTATTTCCAAAGTGACCACATTCTACTTAAAGTAAGCTGTAATAGTTATGCCTTCTACGAAAGAAAACAAAGAAAGCAAAGCATAGTTTTATGAAGAATATTATCAGAAACAGGAGCAAAACTGTCCAGGTGATCATAACTGTGACAAGCAGACGCTCATTTGAATCAAAATCCAAATCCTTGTCCATGAGTAAAGGTATGACTGAAAGTTAGTGGAGAAATTAAAGAAAATAAAAACCAAGGTCTCCTCAAGCCTCAAAATGCTTCCTCCCTTGAGGTAGGTTTGGGAGAAATCTGCAGGGCTTCCTGCCACATTACTGCTTACCTCATAGGCCCAACTATTTGTGGCAATTATCATGTCACTCCTATAAAGAAAAACAGTAGCTATGGCAACCTGTGAGGGACACAGGGTGTTTACCCTTGACCAACCTCTCTTTTAATAATTTCAGACAATTGCAGTATCACAAATATAAAAAGAATAGAATATTTTCTACATTTTATTTCCTATAGCATATTTCTTGAAAAGTATATTCATAAAACCCAAAAATTTGCTATGTTTTTCTACTCATGATTTTTTTTTCTAAAACCAACAAATTTCCAATGACATTCTTTAAGGAATGTGATAAAAAATCGTAAAATTAATATGAACTACAAAAGACACCACACAGACAAACAATTCTAATCAGAAACAACAGAGCAGTTATATACAGGTTTTTTTTTTTTGTATAAAAGTGTGAAAACATGCACTGAAACAAATATAATCCTTTTTCAATTGTTGGAATACATTGCTCACTGGCTAGAGGTCTCAGTCGGCCATAGCCTGAGAGTGAATCTCAAAAGCTGGGTGACATGGAGCTCTCTACCTCCAGCACAGCTTCCAAATATCTTGCTTGTCCTTATCTGGAGAATGTGCCTGGGACTGAAGGAATGGCCTAATCTAAAAGCTGCACCCGATGCCTGATTCATATTTAGCTTGACCCTTGGCACAGATTCCTGCTGAGAAGGAATGTGCTAGGGGCTATGCTCTAAGACCCTGTTGCCACATATTAAGTCTTGTGCTAGGAGCATGTCATTTAATGCAAATTAGGCTTTGTCCACAAGCTTACCAATCCTATATATTCCTTGTCCTCTGGAATAAAGATGAGATGATTCACCAAAGTCTGTATCCTGGAGACCCCTCTCCTGCAAAACACAACACATTCGTGTGCATGGGTCACATACAAAAAGATTTCTGTCATCCCTTCCATTTTTTCCCCTCTTGACCTGATGACCAACAGGCTGAGAGGAAAAGAGAACCCCAAATTTAATAAATGTTTATCTACCTATGCGTGGGGGAAACAACTGAATATCCAGCTGCAAAAAAAGGCATGTCTTTCATATTACATAAAATACATTGCAACTGAATTAAAAATTTAAAACTTTAATTTCCTCCTTCCCTTCAGTTTCTCCCATACTCTTCACATCTCCTTTCCCACTTCATGTCTTACTTTTTACCCCCCCCCACACACACACAGAGTCTTATTAGTACTGGTCCTATGGGAATGATTATAGAGCCATCCACTGGATCTTAAACAACACACTATGGGTCACAATTCTATGAAAACCTATCCCATTCCACACATCTGTAATTATCAGCTACTCATAGCTCCTCAACTGAGGTAGGGGCTCATGAGTCCCTCTCATTAATTATGAAAAGTTGACTGGTTTTATCTAACATAAATCTTATAAGCAACCATATAAGCAGTGAGTTCATCACAGTGACAGCCCTGTTGTGTATGGAAGACACCATTTTTCAGCAATTGGCTTTGAAATTTGACTCTTATAATCTTTCATCTCCTTCTTTGGCAATATTCTTTTAGTAAAATAATACAAGTAGGTTAACCTCTGGGAAGTATAAATTTTGCAACCATATTTTTTTTCTTTTTGTCAAATACACAATGCCAGCTATGAATTTTGCCTCATGTGAAGTAGCCCCTAAATCCAACAGCAGCAGTTGGTTATTTTCAGGGACAAATATAGGTCTTTTCATTGAATGATGTATCAAGTCGCTTGGGGTTTCTCATAAATAGTTAAATATTAGCAGTCAAATCCATAGTGACAAGTGTCAATATAAACCAAATTTTTTTTAAAAAATTAACTTGTCCTAATATATACAAATGTCTTAACTTTTATAAAACATAAGTACTCTGGAGTGTTATGGTTGAAAAAATTTGTTGGACATGGAGAGGATTCAGAGGACTGTGTCACCACATGATGAAATCATTGGAAAATAAGAGCTATGAAGAAAGGTTAATGGGAACAGACTTGTTCAGCTTGAAAAATGGAAGGCCAAGAGGGTATTTAATAATGGTCTTTAAGTGTATAAAGAGCTATTATACAGAGAATGCTCACCAGCTGGTCCCAATCTTCTCCTAGGACAGAACAAGGGGAATGGAGTATAAATTGCCTCACAAGGGATTTAGGGAAAATACTAGAACAAATTTTCTGACAAGGAAACAGTAAGCTGTACTGCCAGTTCATAGTTCATCTGGCTATGCATCTGGCATTCCAATCACTATACCAAGTAATGCAGATATGTCAGATATGCTAGGGCTGTAGGCTGAAGATAAATGCTCCAATGATGTAGAGTTCAGATAAACTTTGTATGAATCCCCAGGCAGCCAGTTGTTTCAGTTTTTACATTTTTTGGAAGTTGCTAGCTTTTATGTCCTGTTTACTTAGTTAACATTATTGCCTTCTTGAGTCTCTGAGGGAGTTGAAAGTTCTCTCAATAGTTTTCTAGTGGCAGTTTTAGAAAAGAAACTCAGAGGTTAAAGTGTATAGGTTTGAGAGATAGCAAAAGATAGTTTTTAGTAAGTAATAGACTGAAGTAAGCAATATTGGAGCAGTGGGACCATGGGACTGCTTGCTGCCTGCCCAGGGATGGGATGGGGATTTGTGGAGAAGAAAGAATGACCTGATGTGGTGGGAGGGGGAAGGGACCTTAAATAAGGATATACAAGGTTAGAAAGTGTGACTTCTTTATTCATAATAATAATAATAATAAAAAGCTATAAAAAAGTAAAAAAAAAAAAAGAAAGTAAATAAGGTACAGTCCTTTGGACTCACCAAAATTGGATAAAGGAACATTTTCTTTGAATTTGTCAATTGTAATAGACTAGGCATCACTTATAATGCTTCCTTATATTGTATATATTATAGGACCTATTGTATATAGTTTTTATTATTATATAAAATTTTTATTTTTACGCAAAAGGGGATATGCGGTGATACATTTTACATCTAATATATATATGTATATATATACATATATATATAAAGTGTAGTATATAAAACACTCAGACAGAAATTTCCCACATGAGTCAATCACCGGAATTTGATGCCTAGAAATCACAGTCAAAAGAGAATCAAATACACAAAGTTATCTTCTGACCTCTACATACATGCTATGACATATACTCCTGCCCCACATATATCATGAGTGTGTATGTGCTCCTATACAAACATACTATAGAAGATGTAAATATAAAATTTACACACACACACACACACCCATATGTATCAAGTTGCTAAAGGTACAAATAGCTACTATTCATGTATTGCTTTAGAAGGCAAATATTTTATTTTTTTTAAACCTAAAAAATCAATTTTTTTATTTATTTATTATGAATAGTCATATTTTTTAATCAGTGTATAATCCTTGTTCAATTGGCTTGTATATCTAGTGAGCTATAAATTGAGCATCATGATGTATAGGTAGGGGATGAAAAGTGGTAGTGAAAGAGTGCTAGAATACTGTTTTAAAGCATACATGATAGCATAACACCTTATTTTTCTCAGGATAACAACAGTGATAGCTCTCCTAGCTTCTTTGCTTCAACAAAGTCAGAAAAAACTTGTATCGGTTCAGTCAGCACTATTGGTAGGGATGGGAACACACGGTACTAAAATAAAATAAATCCAAGGGACTATTTTACCTAATCCAGTGTAATTTCATTTTTTTTAAATGTATTTATTTATTTTATATTTTGACTGTAGTTTCTCTTTCCTCCTCTTCTCCCAGTCTCTCCCTACAACTTTCCAACTCTGTTCCCACCTTCCAATCCACTTCTCCATTTCTGTTTAGGAAAGGTCAGGTCTCTATGAGTATCAACAAAGCATGGTATATCGATATGCAAGAACACTAAGTACCTCCGCGTGTATTCATCCTTGGTAAGGTGACCAAATAAGAGGAGTAATATAACATGAATTCTAATTGGTTTGAATAATAAAAACTTGGAGCCATATATTGAAGTTAATCCTGAAAAATCAGAGGAATCAGCCACTAGAGTGACTTCTTACCTCTAAGGAATCCCCAGACTGAAGGGGCAAGAGCCTGTCTCTGCCTGCCTTATATTCCTATCTTCACCTCCCTAATGCTTGGATTAAAGGTATGAACCACTACCACAACCGGACTTTGTTTTTCTTTAAGACAGTTTCAATCTCCTGTAGCCCAAGGTAGCCTCGAACTCCTGATTGTCCTGCCTCCTTCACCCAAGTGCTGAGATTAAAGATATGTGAGATCACAACCTGGTCTTTATGGTTAACCATTGGATGGCTCTGCTCTCTGATCTCCAGAAAAGCTTTGCTTGTTAAAGCACAAATAAAATAACACTACAGAGTAGAGTCCTCCAAACCAGTAGAAGAATGAGTCAGAGATAGCCCCTTTTTTATTGTTAGGGGGTCCACAAGAAGACCAAGCTACTCAATTGCAACATATATGCAGAGGGCCTAGGTAAGTCCCTTGTAGGCTCCCTGGCTATCAGCATTTTATTTTTCATTTACTTCTTCCACTGCAAATTTCTCCCTCTTCAGTTGTTATAGATTTTGGTTTAGTTGCCTTTCTAGATCTTTTACATCTTTTTCTGCCACCAGATTGAAACAGAAAAAAAAAAAAAAAAAAAAAAAAAAAAAAAAAAAAAAAAAAAAAAAAAAAAAAAAAAAAAAAAAAAAAAAAAAAAAAAAAAAAAAAAAAAAAACCAAAAAAAAACAACCCCTCCAAAAAAATGATTTTGGACTTTGATTAGAATTAAAAGCCTAAAATCAGAATCTGAAACTGATGCTGATACCAACTGACTCCACTGTTTATAACTAAGCCCATTCATTGGCTCTGCATTTTGGTGAGGCAGAATACTACACCTATTATATTTGTCTATTTCCCTTAATAGCTATGCTAATTTTAATAGTTCATATTACTCTGTATCTTCAATTTCTATATCTGTGAGGACAATAATTGGAGGATTTCAGTGAAAGTAAAAATATTTATGGATCAAAATTTGATTAACACTGATATGCATATGTTAGTTACTTATGGGATGGTAACATAGATTGGGTTTTCTCTCTAATGAATACACACACACAAACACACACACACACACACACACACACACAAACGTGCATACACTCTCATACACACAGAAAAAACAGAAGAGAGATAAAAAATGAAAAAGAGGTTCCAGTTCCAGTTCCAGGACACGGTGTTGTCTGCAGAGCATGTCCCAGAGCTCTCTGGAGCAGGAGGAGATAAACTCTGCCTGTCATGGTCACCCAAGCTGCTGCTAAGGGAATTCGCACAGCTACCCATCTCCAACTGAGCGATCAGATAAGGACTGGGGTCCCTGTAGGATAGACTCAGACCCCGCCCAGATGTGAGGATGGGTCAGCGCGCCCTAGCCACTGTATCCCTGCCAGGGAGAGGAGACTTGAGCTCCCATTGGTTCCGGTTCCAGGTTCAGGACTGGGTGCTGACTGCAGAGCATGTCCCAGAACACCCTGGAGAGGGCAGAGATAAACTCTGCCTCTCACGGCCCCCCCACCCCCAGCTGCTGCTGAGGGAGTATGCACAGCCACCACCTCGCCTCTAATTGGTCAAACAGAGAAATATTGAAGACTTGAAATTCAGTCACCTGCACAGTGCAGAAGTAGTGACTGAGCAAACCTTTTCCTCAAAGGTGACAGGAGGCACACAAGGCCAAGTGCCACAACTGACCAGGAGCCAACTAATCGTGAAACACTAAAGCCATGGGCAAATGCCAGTGCAAAAAAATGTACATAATAATATAAAGGACAACAAGGTAACTCCAGAGGAAAGTAGCAATCTTACAAATACAAGACTTGAACTGAGCAATGAAGAGGAAACAGAAGGAAGCATCACCAAAAATTCCTTTGATGATCATCGAAGCTCTCAAAGAAGATATGAAAAATAGCCTTAAAGAAATAGAAGAAAATACAAACAAAAAATTGGAAGAGATGAACAAATGTATGAAAGAAACATGCCAGGAACTGAAAGCTGAAATGGAAGCAATAAAAAAGGCACAAAATGAGGCAAAGATGGAAATAGAAAATCTGAAGAAAAAAGCTGGAACCACAGATACAAGCATAACAAACAGAGTTCAAGACATGGAAGAGAGAATCTCTGAAGTGGAAGACTCAGTAGCTCAGATATATCAGTCGAAGAAAATAGTAATACTAAAAAAGCCATAAGTCAAAATGTTCAGGAAATCTGGGACACCATGAAAAGACCTAATTTGAGAATAATAGGAATAGAAGAAGGAGAAAAATACTAGCTCAAAGGCACAGATAATGTCTTCAATAAAGTCATAGAAGAAAACTTCCCTAACCTGAAGAAGGAAATGCCTATAAAGATACAAGAAGCTTACAAAACACCAAATAGATATGATCCCCCAAAAAAGTCAGCATGCCACATTATAATCAAGCCACAAAACATACAGAACAAAGAAAAATTTTAAGAGCTGCAAAAGAAAATGGCCAACTTACATATAAAGGCAGACCATCAGAATAACACCTGACTATTCAAAGGAAACAATGAAAGCTAGAAGGGCTTGGTCAGAAGGTATACAGATGCTAAAAGGGCAAAGCTGAAAAACTAGGAAACTATACCCAGCAAAATTATCAATCACCATAGATGGAGAAAACAAGATACTTTATGACAAAGTCAAACTGAAAGAATATCTATCTACCAATCCAGCACTACAGAGAGTATTAGAGGGAAAATTCCAAATTAAGAACCCCAGATACACCCATGAAATCACAAACAATCAATAATTCCACAAAAGAATACTCCAGAGAAAGAAAATAGAAACAAGTTACCACCAAAACTGACAGGAAATGTGAATCAATGGTCACTAATTTCCCTTAATATCAATGGACTCAACTCTCCTATAAAACGTCACACACTAACAAGATGGATACAACAACAGAAGCCATCCTTCTTCTGCCTTCAAGAAACACACCTCAACAGCAAGGACAGACACAGGTTTAGAATAAAGGGTTGGGAAAAGATTTTCCAGTCAAATGGTCCTAAGAAACAAGCGGGGATTGCAATCCTAATAGCTAACAAAGTAGACTTTAAGCTAAAAGAAATAAAAAAGGACCAATATGGTCACTACTTGTTCATCACAGGAAAAATTGATCAGGAGGAAATGTCAGTCCTGAATATTTATGCCCCTAATATAAAGGCACCTACTTATGCAAAAGAAATACTGCTAAAGCTCAAATCTCACATCAATTCTTACACCCTAAGAGTGGGAGACTTCAATACCCCAATTTCAACCCTGGATAGATCAACCAGACAGAGACTCAACAGAGAAATAAGGAGTCTAAATGAGGTTATGATGCAAATGGATTTAATAGATATCTACAGAAGCTTCCACCCAAATGCAAAGGAATATACATATTTCTCAGCTCCTCATGGAACTTTTTCCAAAACTGACCACATAATAGGTCATAAAGCAAATATCAACAGATACAAAAATGGAAATAATCCCTTGTAACTTATCGGACCACCAGGGCCTAAAGTTAGAGTTCAACAATATCAATAACCAAAGAAAGCCTACCAACTCATGGAAACTAAATATCACTCAGCTGAACCATCTCTGGGTCAAGGAATAAATTAAGAAAGAAATCAAACTCTTCTTAGAATTTAATGAAAATGAATCCACAATGTATCCAAACTTGTGGGACACAATGAAAGCAGTCTTAAGAGGAAAAATCATAGCACTAGATACCTATATGAAAAACTTAGAGAAATGAGACCTAACAGCTTAGCGAAAGCCTTAGAAAAATTAGAAGCAAAGTCACCTCGAGGAGGAGACGGCAGGAAATAATCAAACTTAGAGCTGAAATCAATACAATTGAAACAAAAAGAACAATACAAAGAATCAATGAATCTAAGAGTTGGTACTTTGAAAAAATTAAGAAGATAGACAAGCCCTTAGCCAAACTAAAAAAAAAAATGGAGAGAGATTATTCAAATCAACCAAATCAGAAATGAAAAGGGGGACATAACAACAGACCCCCAGGAAATCCAGAGAATTGTCAGATCATATTTTGAAAATCTGCAATCCACAAAAATGGAAAAGCTAGAAGAAATAGACAGCTTTCTGGTCAGGTACCACCTATCAAAATTAAATGAAGATTGAAGCTCAGATTAATTACCTGAACATGAATATAACCCTTAAAGAAATTGAAGCTGTCATTAAAAAACTCCCCCAAAATAAAAGCCCTGATACAGATGGTTTTAGTGCCAAATTCTACCAGACATTCAAAGAAGAATTACTACCATTACTCCTCAAAATATTTCACACAGTAGAAACTGAAGGAATAATGCCAAATTCCTTTTATGAGGCCACAATTACCCTAAGACCCAAGCCACTCAAAGACACAACAAAGAAGAATTACAGACCAATTTCCCTCATGAATATTGATGCGAAAATTCTCAACAAAATTTTAGCAAACCGTATACAACAATGTATAAAAAATATCATCCACCATGACCAAGTAGTCTTCATCCCCGAAATGCAGGGCTGGTTTAACATATGAAAAACTGTAAATGTTATCCATCATATAAACAAACTAAAGGAACAAAACCACATGATCATATCCTTAGATGCTGAAAAAGCATTTGATAAAAATCCAACACTCCTTTATGATTAAAGCCCTGGAGAGATCAGGAATCCAGGGAGAATAACTAAATATAATAAAGGCAATTTACAAGAAGCCGACAGCCAGTATCAAACTTAATGGAGAAATACTCAAAGCAATACCACTAAAATCAGAAACTAGACAAAGATGTCCTCTCTCCCCTTATCTATTCAATATAGTTCTCGAAGTTTAGCTAAAACAATAAGGGAACGAAAAGAGATTAAGGGGATACAAATTGGAAAAGAAGAAGTGAAACTATCTCTATTTGCAGATGATATGATTGTATACAAAAGTGACCCACAAAATTCTTCCAAGGAACTGCTACAGCTGATATACACCTTCAGCAATGTAGCAGGATACAAGATTAACTCAAAGAAATTGGTAGCCCTTTTACACTAAGGATAGAGGAGCTGAAAAAGAAATAAGGGAAATATTACCCTTCATAATAGCTGCAAATAGTATTAAATATCTTGGAGTAACTATAACAAAAGAAGTAACAGAATTATTTGACACAAATTTTAAATCACTGAAGAAATTGAAGAGGATATCAGAAAATGGAAATCTCTCCCATGTTCCTGGATAGGTAGGATTAACATAGTAAAAATGGCAATTCTACCAAAGACAATCTACAGATTCAATATACTGCACATCAAAATCCCAAAACAGTATTTCTTGGACCTTGAAAGATCAATACTCAATTTCATTTGGAATAACAGGAAAGCCAGGATTGCGAAAACAATTTTACTCAACAAAAGAACCTCAGGAGGTATTAACATCCCTGACTTCAAGTTATACTATAGAGCTACAGTAATAAAAACAGCCTGGTACTGGCATAAAAACAGACTTGTGGATCAATGGAATAGAATTGAGGATCCAGACATTACCCCAAAAACCTATGAACACCTGATCTTTGATGAAGAGGCCCAAAACATTCAATGGAAAAAAGATAGTATATTTAACAAATGGTGTTGGCATAGCTGGATGGAAGTTTGTAGAAAAATGCAAATAGATCCAAGCCTGTAACCCTGCACAAAACTCACATCCAAGTGGATCAAAGACCTCAACATAAACCCAGCCACTTTGAACTTGATAGAAAAGAAAGTGTGAAATACACTTCTACGAATTGGCACAGGTGACCACTTCCTAAATATAACACCAGTGGCAAAGACACTAAGACCAACAATCAATAAGTGGGATCTCCTGAAGCTAAGAATCTTCTACAAAGGCAAGGACACTGTCAATAGGACAAAACACTAGCCTCCACAATGGGAAAAGATTTTCACCCACCCTACAAGTGATAGAGGACTGATCTCTAAGATATATAAAGAGCTCAAGAATCTAGAGCCCAAAACCTTGAATAACCCAATCAAAAAATGGGGTACAGATCTAAAAAGAGAATTCTCAGCAGAGGAACTATGAATGGTTGAAAGGCACCTGAAAAAGTGCTTTTCAGCTTTAGTCATCAGAGAAATACAAATCAAAACAACTTTGAGATACCACCTAACACCTGTTAGTTTGGCTAAGATAAAAGGCACAGATGACACCCTATGTAGGAGAGGACGTGGAACAAGGGGAACACTACTCAATTGTTTGTGGGAGTGCAAGCTTGTTCAGCCACTTTGGAATGCAATATGGTGGTTTCTCAGAAAATTGAGAATCAATCTCCCCAAGGACCCAGCAATATCACTTCTGGGTGTATACCCTAAAGATGCACAGTCACACTCCAAAGGTATTTGCTCAACTATGTTCATATCAGCATTATTTGTAATAGCAAGAACCTGGAAACAACCTAGATGTCCCTCAACTGAAGAATGGATTAACAAACTGTGGTATATCTACACAATGGAATACTACTCAGCAGTATGAAAAAATGATATCCTAAAATTTGCAGGCAAATGGATGAATTTTTAGAATATCCTCCTGAGTGAGGTATCACAAACCCAGAAAGATAATCAGGGGATGTACTTACTCATTAGTGTTTTCTAAACAAACAAACAAGAAAAAAGCGAAGCATGCCCAAGCTGCAAACCACAATCACTAAACAGCTTGGGATCGGAAACACTCTGGACTTAACCTTCGGATGTCACTACACCTATAGGAACAGTTGACTCACTCTTGAGGGAGGGGGGACAAAACTGGATTTGCCAGGAGTGGAGACTGAACTAAGCTTTATTGGATAAGTGGGACCATGGGACTGTCTGCTGCCTGCCCAGGGAGGGGATGGGGAATTGTGGAGAAAGAAATATTGCGGGAGGGGAAGGGACCTTGAATGGGGATATACTGGGATAGGAAAAAAAAATCTAGAGGGTAAGCTGAACTCAAAGTAATTTTATGTGTAGCAAATTATTTGCATTATCACCCTTGATAAGTCATCCTTATGATTTTTATTTTCTTTATGGTTATTGTGAACTTATCAGTATTTTAAATTCAATTTTCTGTTTTTCTTGATAAATGCAAAAAAAAATGAAAAAGAAAAACAAAACCAACCTTCTTTGTTAAAGTCCACAGTTCTCTAGTTACTTACCTTACACTCTTGTTTATATGGAAATCCACTTGCATTGTTGGATTGTGTTGTTAACAGTATACAGTGGTATGAATAGTAATGGCTCCTTTAGGCTCATATGTTTTAATATTTTATTTCCAGTTGTTATGGTGTTTAGGAAGGACTAGGCACTGTGTTTTTGTTTGAGGACATGTGTCACTGGAGGTGGGATTTGAGATTTTAAAGTCCACACCATTCTCAGTTATTTCTCTGCCAAGTGTGTGTGGATCAATATAAGTATTGTTTTACTACTCCAGCACTATGGTTATTTGCTTGCCACTAAACTTCCCATCATGATGATTATGAACTAATACTCTGAAACTGTAAGTGAATTCCAAATTAAATGATTTCTTTTGTAAATTGCTTTGGTCATTGTGTCTTTTCATAGCAAGAGAACATTAAGTGAGACATACACTCTAAATTTTATTTATGTTGTCTTTAAGAAATCAGCCACTAAGTATCAGAATCCTAAATATAATCCCAAGTACACAGAATATTATGTTTTCTATGATGTGAAAAATAGCTTTATTATTTTGTTCTTGTATTGCTTGCTTGGCAAATGTTCTCTACTTCTGAAAAATTGTCGAGTAATTTTTTTAGAACTGTGCGTTTCTTGGAGAGGCTCTGAGGTTGCTTTTGTAGAAAACGTAATGAGAAAATGATAGTATATGACTGTTTGGAGCTCCTTGGATCTGTGATATTCAAGTCACATAAACTTGAATTAATTAAGTATTCAAAGCATGTAATTGACTTTCTAAGTGACAATATTTAATATAAGATATTATAACTATTTTTTCTGAGTATGCTAATTTATCAGACATTTGAAGTACGTATCTTTTTCTGAATTTGGAGAAGTTACTGGTGTTTGCAGCTTTTACTTATTCAGTTTACATACCAATCTAAAGCAATTTCACTTTCTCCTGAAACTACAGACCGAAAGATAATCAAAGGTATAATCATTGGTTTCTTCTCAAGTAGTTTCCTTTTACATCACTCTGAGAAATGTCATATTGTTAGTTATTTGTACCAGTACTTTTGCTAAGATGGCAAAACAAAAAAGCTTATTAATATTTTAATCAAAGTCTTATATATGTAAAACTCTTTCTATGAAAAATGGAGAAACTCAAAATGAAAGTATGGGTCATAATGTCAATTTATATTAGCAACATGAGAAATCAAAACAGCAAGTTTCTGCAGAACAAGATGAAGATAAACAATTAGTAACATATAGGTGGTCAAATTACTCAGATAAAACTAAAATTTAACATGGAAACTAAATCCACATTATTTGACAACAATGTGCTATTTGAAGCAAGGCTATATTTTAAAAAGAAGTCAGGATTCTTGCAATTGGTTAGCTTCCAGTTTTCTGCCAGTGCCTCTGATGAACTGAGAGATTCAGTTTGCGATACTTGCTCTTTTTCCTTTTGACACACAGAACAGAGTACATAAAGGGTGAGGGTATTTTTTAAAGAATTGAGTTGGAATAGGCAAAGAATTTTTACTATTTGGCACTCATGTACTTATTTTTCTTTTACATATATATCATGGATGATATATATAACATATATGTATATATAATTTGGTGATTTTACATCATGCACCCCATCAAACTCAAAAAACTGGGAATCAATTTCCCCAAGAATCCAACAATCCCACTTTTAAGCACATATCGTAAAGACACACATTCGCACCCAAAAAGCATTAGCTCAACTATGAGCATTCATATACTTCTAACTTCATTGTTACTTTTCTACTTAACATGAAAGAAATATTTATCTGATAAATAACATTCACTATTGGCTCAGTCATTTAAAAAAAGGACGTATAAATCATTGTATTTATTTGAATAAAAATTCAAGTGTTCACATTCAACTGTGAAACCTTGTTACAAGTGTCCTATGAACTAATTTGTAAAGTTCTTTACCTACACCTTTCAACAGACAAAATAGAATAAAATTATTTTAAATTGTTTAACAAGTCACAACATTCTAGTTGTTGTTAATCACTTCATTGAGTGAACGTAATTTTATATGGTCATTCAAACTAGAAAATTCTTCCTAGAAGCCTCCCTTACTCTTATTTTAACTGATTAAATCAATTGTTACTGCTACTTATTTTCCACAGCACAGCTCTTACAGTATTACCTCTTTATTAAGTCAGGCTTTCACTATTTTTCATTGTGTATCTAAAAGTTTCAAGCTTGATTTCACACAAAAACTGAAATTCTACATGTATGCCCTGTTTATTAATCCAAAATCTGGTCATATAAGTTTGACTGTGAGAAAAAAATAGTGCGTCTCCTTTAACATGACTGACAAGGTACTAAATCATCTGTTGACATCTTGAATATTCAGCTTTACCTTCTCTACTACTTTAAGTATTTCACCTCTTTAATACAGTACTAAATACAAGTATCTAACACAATAATGACTTTTAAGAATATTTTTAAGGTTTTATTTATTTTTTAAAAAAATATTTATAAAATAAATTCTATTTTCCCCCATGCATCCCCTTGTTCTCTTCCATTCCCCCTCCGAATCCTTCCTGGGCATCCTTCAGCCTCCCTCCTCCACATCCCCCTTACCTTCCTCAAAAGGGTCAAGAAGTCCCAAGGTGGATCAGCTCAGCATCCATTCCTGGCAGGCCCAATTACCTCATCCTAATGTCAAGACTGGGTTAGGTGTTCCTCTGGAGGAAATGGGCTCCAATGTGCCAGTCGATGCATAGAAACACAGTCTGATCCCTCCCATTGAGGCTGCAAATCCTGCCCATGTCAATGTACAGTTGCCTATCCTTGTAGGGTTTAGTTCCTTTTCTTGAAGGTACCCCAGTGGCTACTCTCACTTAATTCAGTGAACTCCACAGATCTCCAGCCTGCCATCACTGTGGGAATTTTCCTCATAAGCCCTATCCCCTTGCTCATATGTACTCTTTTCCCCTACTCTCAGCAGGACCAGGACCTCAGCCCAGTGCTCAGCCATATATTCATTATTGGATGTAAAATCTGTGGTGGCGCTTGGGGTGGCTATTTATTTGATAATAGGGAAATTATGTCTAGGCAACACCTTCACTATTGGTTGGAGACCTAGCCAGGGACAGCCTGTGAGTTTTTGAGGTTGTCCTAGCACCCAGTCTTTTTCTAGCCACACATTGGCTTCCTTTATTAAGATCTCCATTTCTTTTTCTTTCCCCTTCTTGTTGCTCTTCTCATTCAAACATCTCCCTTTCTCATGATTCCTTCCCATAACTTCTTGGTTGGGGCCCCTTATGCTCCTTATTAACTAGGAAAATCTTCTCTATATTCTCTTCCTAGAGGAATCCCTGGATGTCTCTTTTTATTCCTTCTCATCCCAAGCATTTCAGGCATTATGGTTTGCGGCTTGGTTGTTCTTTGCTTTTTGTCTAAAGTCCAATAGTGAGTGAGTATATTCCATGCTTATCTTTCTGGGCTTGTCACACTTCACTCAAAAGGATATTCTCCAAATCCATCCATTTGCCTGCAAATTTTAGAATGACTTTTTTTTTTTTTCTGCTGAGTAGTACTCCATTGTGTAGATTTACTACAGTTTGTTTATCCCATTCTTCAAATGAGGGACATCTAGGTTGTTTCCAGATTCTTGCTATTATGAATAATGCTGGTATGAATATAGTTGAGCTAAAGCTTTTAGAGTGTGAATCCTTTGGGTATATGTTCAATAGTGGTATTGCTGTGTTCTTGGGGAGATTGATTCCTAGTTTTCTGAGGAACTGCCGTACTGCATTTGAGATTGGCTGTACAAGATTACTTTCTTGCCATCAATGAAGGAGTGTTCCTCTTGCTCAACTTCCTCTTCACCATAGGCTATCCACTCTGCTTTTGATCTTAGCCATTCTGACAGGAATAGGATGGTATCTCAAAGTTGTTTTGATTTGTATTTTTTTTTCTGATGGCTAAAGATGTTAAGCAATTTTTCAAGTGCCTTTCATCCATTTGTAATTCTTCTGCTGAGAATTCCCTTTTTAGTTCTGAACTCCATTTTTTATTGGGTTATTTAAGGTTTTGGGCTCTAATTTCTTGAGTTCTCTATATATTTTAGAGTAACTGGAAGGGGCAGGAGGGGGGAAGGGAGTTTGAACAAGGGGATGCATGGATAAAAATATGACTTTATTAATAATAAAAATGAAATAAGTCCTCTGTCAGTTTTAGGGTTGGTGAAGATCTCTTCCCATTTTGTAGTCAATCATTTTATCTTATTGACAGTGTCCTTGGCCTTGCAGGAGCTTCATTTAAAGGAGGTCCCACTTATTAATTGTTGTTCTTATTGTCTCTGCTACTGGGGTCATATTTAGGAAGTGGTCACCGGTGCCAGTGAATTGCAGGACATGTCCCACTTTCTTTTCTGTCAGGTTCAATGTAGCTGGGTTTATGTTGAGGTCTTTCATCCACTTGGATTTGAGTTTTGTACAGGGTGATAGGTTTAGGTCTATCTCTTTTTACATACTACCATCCAGTAATGCCAACACCATTTGTTGAAGATACAACCTTTTTTCCATTGGATATTTTTGGCCTCTTTGTCAAAAATCAGGTGTTCATAGGTATGTGGGTAAATGTCAGGGTCTTTGATTGGATTCCATTGATCTACAAGTCTGTTTCAAATAAGGATAGTGATGCCTCCTGAAATTCTTTTATTGAGTAGGATTGTTTTGGTGATCCTGGGTTTCCTGTTATTCTATATGAAATTGAGTATTATTCTCTCAAGGCCTGTAAAAAATTTTGCTGGGATTTTGATGAGTATTGATTACATTGAATCTATAGATTGCTTTTGGTAAAATTGTCATTTTTACTATAGTGATCCTACCTACTAAGGAGCATGGGAGGTCTTTTTCATTTTCTCATATCTCCTTTAATTTCTTTCTTCTGTGACTTAAAGATTTGTTCAAGAAGCCTGATACTTCTTTGGTTATAGTTACTCCAAGGTATTTAATTTTATTTGCTGTTATTATAAAGGGTGATGTTTCTCTTATATTGTTCCCTGCCCTTTTAACTTTAGTGTACAGAAGGGCTATTGATTATATGAGTTTTGTACCCTGCTTTATTGCTAAAGGTGTTTGTTAGCTGCAGGAGTTCCCTGGTAGAATTTTGGGGGTCATTTATGTAAAAGATCATAACTGCAAATAGAGATAGTTTGGCTTCTTCCTTTCCCAATTATATCTCATTTTGTTTTCTTATTTCTTTAGCTAAAACTTTAAGAACTATACTGAAAAGAGAAAGAGAGAGAGGACAGCCCTCTCTTGTTCCTGATTTTAGTCAGATGGCTTGAAGTATTTGTCCATTTAGTTTGATGTTGGCTGTCAGCTTGCTGTATATCACCTTTAATATATTTAGGTATTTTCCCTTATTCCTGATCTCTCCAGTACTTTTATCATGAAAGAATGTTGGATTTTGTCAAAGGCTTTTTGGGCATCTAATGAGATGATCATTTGTTTTTTTCTTTCAGTTTGTATATATGATGTGTGACATTCACTGTTTTCATATGTTAAACCATCCATGCATCTCTGGGATGAAACCTATTTGATCCTTGATTGCGGTGGATGATATTTTTGATAGGTTGTTAGATTGAGTTTGCCAAAATTTTATTAAGAATTTTTGCATTGAAAAAGGGAGATTGGTCCATAATTTTCTTTCTTTGTTGCATCTTTTAGTGGCTTGGGTATCTGGGTGATTGTGACCTCATGAAAAGAAGTTGGAAATATTCCTTCAGTTTCTAATGTATGGGACAGTTTGAAGAGTATTGATATTAGTTCTTTTTTGAATATCTGCAGTGAAACTATCTAGTCCTGTTTTTTTTTTTTTAACTTTGGAGAATTTTTAATAACAGCATCAATTTCCTTTGTTGTTGTAGGTCTGTTCAGGTCTTTAATCTGTTCTCAATTTAATTTTGGTATTTGGTACTTGTCCAGGAAGCTGTTCATTTCTTTTAGATTTTCCATTTTTGTGGAATATAGATTTTCAAAGTATTACCTGGTAATTCTCTGCATTTCCTGGGGGTCTGTTGTTATGTCCCCCTTTTCATTTCTGATTTTGTTGATCTGGATACTTTTCCTCTGCTTTTTGGTTAGTCTAGATAAGGATTTATCTATCTTGTTGACTTTATCAAAGAACCAACTCTTTGATTCACTGATTCTTTGTATTCTCTTTGTTTCAGTTGTATTTCTTTCAACTCTAAGATTGATTATTTCCTGTCAGCTTTGCCTTCCAGGTGAGTTTGCTTGTAATTGTTCTAGAGATTTCAGCTGTGCTGTTAGGTTTCTTGTGTGTTATTTCTCTAGGTTTTTCATATAGGCATCTAGTGGTATGAATTTTCCTTTTAAGATTGCTTTCATTGTGTCTCATTAGTTTGGGTATGTTGTGGATTCATTTTCATTAACTTCTAGGAAGTCTTTGGTTTCTTTCTCAACTTCTTCCTTGACCCAGATGTGGTTCAGTTGAGTGATATTTAGTTTCCATGAGTTAATAGGCATTCTGTGATTTTTGTTGTTATTGAACTCTAACTTTATACCATGGTGATCTGATATTTTACAAGAAGCTATTTCCAGTTTTTGTATCTGTTGATGTTTTCATTGTGACAATTTGGTTAATTTTAGAGAAAGTTCCATGGGGTGCTGAGAAATATGTATATTCCTTTTTGTTTGGGTGGAAGGTTCAGTATATATCTTTTGAGTCCATTTGGGTCATAACTTTTGTTACGTCCATTATTTCTCTTTTCAGTTTTTGTCTGGTTGACCTATCCAACGGTGAAAGTGGGGTATTGAAGTTTCTCACTATTATTGTGTGGGGTTTGATATGAGGTTTAAACTTTACTGGTATTTCTTTTACACATGTTGTTGCCCTTGTTTTGGGGAGATAAATATTCAAGCCTAAGACTTTGGATTTTTCCTGAGATGATAAGTAATATCCGGGCTTGTTCCTTTTTATTGATTTTATTTTAAAGTCTGCTTTGTTAGACATTAGGATGGCTACACCAGCTTGATTCTTAGAACCATTTGATTGGAGAGTCCTTTCCCAACCTTTTACTCTGAGCTTATGTCTGTCTTTGAAGTAAAGCTGTGTTTCTTATATGCAGCAGAAGGATGGCTTTTGTTTTTGTATCCATCATATTAGGGTGTATGTTTTCATAGGTGAATTGAGTCTATTGATATTAAGGGATAAATCATCAATTATTGTTATTTCCTGTTATTTTTTGTGGTAGGTTTTGTGTATTTCCTTTTCAGGGGTTTTTCTTCTTGGGATTATTGATTGTGGATTCATGAGTGTTTCGTGGATTCATGGGTGTTTCTGATTTCCTTAGTTTGAAGTTCTCACTCTAGTCATTTTTGTTGGGCTAGATTTGTGGATAGATATTGTTTAAATCTGGTTTTTTCATGAAATATCATGTTTACTCCATCTATGGTAATTGATAGTTTTTTGTGGGTACTGTAGTCTGGCTTGGCATCCATGTACTTTTACTGTCTGTATAATGTCTTACAGAACTTTCTTGTTTTCATTGTTTCCATTGAATATTCAAATGTTAATCTGATGTGTCTGCCTTTTTAGATAATTTAGCCTTTTTCCTTTGCAGCTCTTGGTAATTTTTCTCTGTTCTGTAGGTTTAGTGGATTGATTATTATATGCCAAGCAGACTTTTTTTGTGTGTGGGTCTAGTCTATTTGGTGTTTTGTAGGCTTCTTGTATGTCTATAGGTGTTTCTTTATTTAGGTTGGGAAAGTTTTCTTTTATGATCTTGTTGAATATATTTTCTGTGTCTTTGTGCTAGTGTTCCTCTCCTTCTTTGATCCAATTAATCTCAGGTTTGGTCATTTCATGATAACCCATATTTCCTGCACATTTTGTGTTATAACTTTTTTTAGTTTTAGCATTTTCTCTACCTGTTGTATCTACTCCACTATTGAATCTTCTACTTCAGAGATTCTCTCTTACATCTTTTCAATTCTGTTCCTTATTCTTAAATCTGTGGTTCTAATTCTTTTCTCTGGGTTTTCTATTTTCAGCTTTGTCTCACTTTGTGCCTTCTTTATTGCTTCTATTTTGAGTTTTAATTCCTGGAATGTTTCTTTCACCTGTTTGTTTTCTTATTGTTGGTTTTCTTTGTTTTCTTTCAGCGATTTGTTCATCTCTTCCAAGTTTTTGTTTGTATTTTCTTCTATTTTTAAGGGTTTTTTTATATCCTTTTTTAAGGCTCTTATTAGCTTTATAAAGTTATTTTTAAGGTTATTTCCTCTTCATTGTTATGTTCAGGTTTTGATGCTATAGAACCACCTACTTCTTCTGGTGATATCTTGTTGATCTTTGTAGTGTTGTATGTATTCTTGCACTGGCCTCTGCCCATTGTTTCTTTAATTCACTCTTGTTTAGCTCTCAGCTGACTTTTGGTCAGCTGTAGGCCTAGGGGATCTTATTCAGCTGTGTGTCCAGTGACTTGGCTGGTCCTGTGTAGTCACAGTGTGATGATGCCAATTGTGTTTTGGGCAATGGGTGGCCCTTGGTGGCCGGCAGTGACTGTATTTTGCTGGAACTTGGCCGTAGGGGTACTGTCCCAGCTTTCCGTAGTTTAGCGTGGTACTCGATATGGTTGAGGTATTTGTGGGGGTATCCCTGGGCTGGGATTCAAAGAGTAGTACAGTATTCACTTGGTTGGCCTGAGGAACAGGATGGAACTCACTTCTTAGTTTTGTGTGCCCAGAGGCTTTGATGCTCCTGTGTAGTTTGCCCACGTCATGAATTTTTATACATTTAAGTTTTTAAAGTCCTGTTTTCTTTATATGAAATATATACATAACTTCTTCACATATTATTTATAATTTTATTAAGTATAATTTCCTATGTGAAGTTTCCATTTACTTTCTACATTCTTACCCATGTTTGAATATAATTGATTTTTGACAAAATATAAATGTTGAAGTATGTATTATGAGTCGCACATACATTTTTAGCCCTGAAAAACTGAAAGTCAATTATGATTTATTTCAGATAAAAATGTATGCTGAAAGAAACTATGGTTGTGGTTTGTGAATTTTAGTAAGCTACCTACAAGTTACATAAGACAGCTAACTGAATTATGAGAAAGAGCATCTGGCCTATAATTTTGAAAAAGTTATGTTTGCTTTTCTCTTCTGTTACTTATTTACTGTTCTGTTTTATTATCTCTTGCGTTTTTCAGGTTTATACTTGAGTCTGATATTTGTTCTGAAGATTGTAAGGGGAATTATACCAATTTATTACAATATATTATGTATGTGAAAAGTACTAACATTCTAAAATGTTATAAAAATGTCTTTATTATAGAATTCCAGTTTCCAAAAGTCAAGGAAATGTGTGTGTGTCTGTGCAAGCACGCATGGAGTTGTGTGTATTTGTATTAAATACATTCAGTATTAAGGATGGGTTAGGTGTTCCTCTGTAGGAAATGGGATCTAAGATATCAGTTCATGCACTAGGAACATACTCTGATCTTACTGCAAAAGGCTCCACAAACTGCCCATGCCATTTGACAGTTGTCTACCTTTGGAGGATTTATTTTCATGAAGGTTCCTCAGTGATTGTTTCTGAGTCATTGAGTTCCATAGTCTCTGTGGCTCTCCTCCTCATGATCCTGATCCCTTTGATCATATACTTGTTCCTCTGTCTCTCTCCTTAGATGGACTGGGCACTTGACCTGGTGTTTAGCTATGGATCTCTTCTTTTGTCTCTATACATTACTGCAGGAAGGCTCTATAATGACAATTAGGGTGGTTATTTATAGGGAAGACTTGTTAAGGTACCCTCTCTACTATTGCTTGGAGTCCTAGCCAAGGACATCTTGTGTATTTTTAAATGTTTTCTTAGCACCAGGTTTCTTTCTAACCACACAGTGGCTCCCTCTATCAAGATATCCTTTTTTTCTCCCTCTCTGTTGTTTCTCCCACTCAACTATGTTCTTCTCTCTTGATTTGGTCCCATCTTTCCTTGCTTATTCCCTGTTATGAACCCAATTTACTCAGGAGAATCTCTATATTTCACCTTCACACTGGGATCCCTGGATGTCTCTCTTAATTTCCTTCTGTTATCTAGTTCTTCATGGGTTATGGTTTGCAGCCTGGATATTCTTTATCCTATGTCTAAAATTCACTTGTGAGTGAGTACTTACCATGTCTATCTTTCTGGGCCTGTGTTACTTCACTAAGAATTATACTTTCTAAATCCATCCATTTTCCTGAAATTTTTAAAATATCTTTTTTTTTACTTTTTTTTTCTGCTGGTTAGTACTCCATTGTGCAAATTGGTACATGCTTTTCAATATGGCACATCGGGGTGGTAAAAAATTATGCACTTACACTAGAATTGATTCAGAATTTAACTTCTTGTCACATCAATTCTAGTATAAGTGCATAATTTTTATCATGAGTCATAATTAAACATTAAAATATGATACTAAGGAAAGGCATTAGCCTGGTTTCACCAAGATGAATTATAATATTGTGTGAGTCCACTTATCTTCATATAGATGTCCACTTACCTTAATATAGTGTCATACCCTGGAGTCAAGTGTACTACTGTTGCACCATGAAGTTCTAAGTTATATCATACTATGAAGTATTTCTAAGAATATATCATATAAATGTAGTCAACTGTATAACATAATAAACATTACTGTGGTATATAACATTAGAAAATTTTGGAATTTCAGTGTAGGCATCCTTGGTCCTCAAAGATCCATGAGGGACTAAAGGTTGAGTTCTTTGTTTTATGCTTTCGTTTCTATAACATAAAATAAAGGTGATCTTTTCTGGCTACTCTTTTCCAAATTTGATTATCATGAAAAGCAACATTCATTTAAAAATTATTTATAATTTGTATGTATATATGTGTATTGTATATTTGTATGAGTAAGATACATACATTTACCATGGTGCACATGTAAAGATCAGAGAAATAATTTTGTGGAATTGCTCTAACCTTTATGGAGACTCAAAATATCAAACTCAGGTCACCTGCTTGGTGTAAGAATCACAGTTTGTTGCTGATCAATCTTACCAATCCTACAGTAATATTTCTACTGCTATTGTATTCATTATAAACGGTTGCTATTTAAATTCATTAATCAACAAAGGAAAAATGAAATTAACAAATTTTTTACTTCTCTTTATAACTTTATAGAAGTTAAACTACATTCACAAGGATTTCGAACTCCTCTGCTTGCTAAACATGATTAAGTTGCTGAATTCAGCACTTGAGTTAATACTAAGAAGTTTACGATTTTATAGGAGATGAGAAAATTTCATTTTAAAAGTATTTTTAATCTCAGATATAAATATATTTTAAAATGAATAGAAAATACTGATAATAATGTAAAAATACTTTATTATAATCTCCCTGAGAACATTCCAAACTATTTCTGGTTTTATCCTAATGAGTTCCTGAAAGCAGTATCTATAACTTTTATAACTCTTAAGATATGTATAAACATATCAAACAGTCAAAGAATATATAAAATGCATATGCTATACTAGAGGTTTCAACAATATTCTGAGTTGTTTGTGCTACTACAAATCTAGAAATTTTTATTTTTTGGCATCCTGTAGAAAGAAAGTAAAGTTTCTGTTTTTGTCAAAAGAGTTCTTCAAAATCTTTTAAATATACAACCATTTCTTCCTGTTATGTTGTATCTGATATTATAGTGAAATTCTTATCTTAAAAAATTAAAAACAAAGAGCATGGAGTAGGATGGTTGGGAAAGTCAAGAAAATCTGGGAGGAGTTGGAATTGGATAAACCATAATTAAAATGCTATGAATGACATTTTCAATAAAAATTAAAATACCTTATATGTTATACCATGGAGTAATTTATATGAGTTGATAACTATATAAATAGGACAGTTGCAGAAGGCAAACAATTAATTCAATTCCAGAACACCACTGTTCACTGAATTTGGAAATTTAAAAATATGTTGCAATGAACAAGTGTTTAAAGAATGCTACTTATTTCTTTAGAGTATATAGAGTTTAGAATTTGGGAATACTGAATTT
>PVIH01008033.1:67379-95012 GCA_004025045.1 Sigmodon hispidus
CACAGATCAAAAGAAAAGTACTATAGAGAAGAAAACACTAAAGACATAGCAAATGGAAAATATCATAAGCATAATTAAACCCAAACATATTAATAACTGTATTAGATCTTCCCTGAACACTGGTCAGGGAAGGGCTCAATAGTTTCTGCAATCAATAATCTGAAAACAAGATATTAATAATTGTATTAGAGATAAATAAACGTAATTTGGTAATTTTAATTAGCCAAGAGTTTTCTAAGTTGGTATAAAAAGAACCAATACTATTCAGAAATAATTTACACTAAAATTAGAAGATACTGAAGATATAAATATAACATGACAGTTAAAAATGAACATAGTCCATGTTCAGTGTAAAACAAATATAGCTGGAGAGGCTACATTAAAGCCTAAAACCCTTAAAGACATAAAGTAACTAAGACATGAAGGATAATGTTTCATAGTGTTAAAATGAACAGTCTATAATCTGAAAGTGCAAAGAATTATGAATTTTTATGTTCCTAATAAGAGAAAAAGAGAAACAGACTTCAAAATTTAAATGTGACAAAACCACATGCATCCAAAGGCAGTAATGATTATTGTTGAAAGTTGTTATATTTTTCTGAGATTAATTGCTTAATTTTTTAGAAGTTCAACAGCATAAAAGATGTACAGAACACTGTCAACAAGCTTTAAAGTAATTAAAGTTTACAAAAATATTATGCAATAAATCTAAGGATTAGTTTGAAAATCATGTACAAAAAATTTTCTAACATAGGACATAAGATGGTGTATGAAATAACTTGCTGGTTTTCAAAATAGTGACAAAATATAGGAAATAAGGACAATTTGCATGGGAAAATTATGTATCTTTAAATATTAATGTATCATTAAACTTTTTGAAGGACCAAAATCAATAGTGGATTTCAGTTATTATACATATATAAGACATTGAATAATTTTGTATTGAAGATGTAATTCATTACAGTGACTCTATTGGAGATTGCTGAAAGTAAATCTATCTTAAGAAAAAGCACAAGTTACATGAGGCAATAACAAAAACCTTTCTATTTCTGAAAACTAGGTGGTTATTATGTACAGAACTCAGAATGTTTGTATATATAAAAGCCTTTATTATAAGCTGGCTATTATGTCCCTACTAAAAAAAAAATTCTGCCTATAGTCCATTCCGTGTTCCTGCGACATGTTAACTCCAGAAGAGAGTGGCGATCTTAAAAATACAAGACCTGAACTGAGCAATGAAGAGGAAACAGAAGGAAGCAACACCAAAAATTCCTTTTTTGATGATCATCAAAGCTCTAAAAGAAGATATGAAAAATAGCCTTAAAGAAATAGTGGAAATTCCAACAAAAAATTGGAAGAGATGAACAAATCTATGAAAGAAACATGCCAGGAACTAAAAGCTGAAATAGAAGCAATGAAAAAGGCACAAAATGAGGCAAAGATGGAAATAGAAAATCTGAAGAAAAAAGTTTGAAACCCAGATACAAGCATAACAAATAGAGTTCAAGAGATGGAAGAGAGAATCTCTGAAGTGGAAGACTCAGTAGCTCAAATAGATATATCAGTCAAAGAAAATAGTAAAACTAAAAAAGCCATAACTCAAAATGTTCAGGAAATCTGGGACACCATGAAAAGAACTAACTTGAGGATATTAGAAATAGAGGAAGGAGAATACCAGATCAAAGGCGTAGATAATGTTTTCAATAAAACCATAGAAGAAAATTTTCCTAACCTGAAGAAGGAAATGCCTATAAAGATGCAAAAAGCTTACAAAACACCAAATAGATATGACCCCCCCAAAAAGTCAGCGCACCACAATATAATCAAGCCACAAAATATACAGAACAAAGAAAAAATTTTAAGAGCTGCAAAAGAAAAGGGCCAACTTACATATAAAGGCAGACCCATCAGAATAATGCCTGACTATTCAATGGAAACCATGAAAGCTAGAAGTGCATGGTCAGAAGTTATACAGACATTAAAAGAGCATGGCTACCAAACTAGAATACTATACCCTGCAAAATTATCAATCACCATAAATGGAGTAAACAAGACATTTCATGACAAAGTAAGACTGAAAGAATATCGATCTACCAATCAAGCAATACAGAGAGAATTAGAGGGAAAACTTCAAACTAAGGACCCCAGATACACCCACAACATTACAATCAATCAATAATTCCACAGAATACTCCAGAGAAAGGAAGTACAAACAAGTTACCACCAAAAATGGCAGGAAATATCAATCAATGGTCATTAATTTCCCTTAATATCAATGGACTCAACTCTCCTATAAAACATCACACACTAACAAGATGGATACAACAACAGGAGCCATCCTTCTGTTGCCTACAAGAAACAAACCTCAACCCTAAGGACAGACACAGGCATAGAATAAAGGGTTGGGAAAAGATATTCCAGTCAAATGGTCCTAAGAAACAAGCGGGGATTGCAATCCTAATATCTAACAAAGTAGATTTTAAGCTAAAAGCATTTAAAAGGGACCAAGATGGTCACTACTTGTTCATCACAGGAAAAATTGATCAAGAGGAGATTTTAATCTTGAATATTTATGCCCCTAATAGAGGGGCACCTACTTATGTAAAAGATACACTACTAAAGCTCGAATCCCACATCAATTCTTACACCCTAATAGTGGGAGACTTCAATACTGCACTTTCAACCCTGGATAGATCAACCAGACAGAGACTCAACAGAGAAATAAGGAGTCTAAATGAGGTTATGATGCAAATGGATTTAATAGATATCTACAGAAGCTTCCACCCAAATGCAAAGGAATATACCTATTTCTCAGCTCCTCATGGAACTTTCTCAAAAATTGACCACATAATTGGTCATAAAACAAATATCAACAGATACAAAAAAAATGGAAATAATCCCTTGTAACATATCAGACCACCAGGGCCTAAAATTAGAGTTCAATGACATCAACACACAAAGAAAGCCTAACAACTCATGAAAACTAAACCTCACTCAGCTGAACCATCTCTGGGTCAAGGACGAAATTAAGAAAAAAATCAAACTCTTCCTAGAATATAATGAAAATGAACCCACAACATATCCAAACTTGTAGGGCACAATGAAAGCAGTCTTAAGAGGAAAAATCATAGCGCTAGATGACTATATGAAAAACTTAAAGAAATGAGACCTAACAGCTCAGCTGAAATCCTTAGAACAATTAGAAGCAAACTCACCTAGAATGAGTAGACAGCATAAAATATTCAAACTCAGAGCTGTAATCAATACAATTGAAACAAAAAGAACAATACAAAGAATCAATTAAGAGTTGGTTCTTTGAGAAAGTTAACAAGATAGATAAACCCTCAACCAAACTAATCAAAAAACAGAGAGAGTGCTCAAATCAACAAAATCAGAAATGAAAAGGGAGACATAACAACAGACTCACAGGAAATACAGAGAAATATCAGATCATATTTTGAAAATCTGTATTCCACAAAAATGGAAAAGCTAGATGAAATGGACAGTTTTCTGGACAGGTACCACCTACCAAAATTAAATGAAGATCGAAGATCAGATTAATTAACCTGAACATAACTACAACCCTTAAAGAAATTGAAGCTGTCATTAAAAACTCCCCCAAAATAAAAGCCCTAGTACAAATGGTTTAAGTGCCAAATTCTACCAGACATTCAAAGAAGAATTACTACCGTTACTCCTCAAAATATTTCACACAGTAGAAACTGAAGGAATATTGCCAAATTCCTTTTATGAGGGCGCAATCACCCTAATACCTAAGCCACTCAAAGACACAACAAAGAAGGAGAATTACAGACTAATTTCCCTCATGAATAGTGATGCGAAATTCTCAACAAAAATTTGGCAAACTGTATACAACAATGTATGAAAGTTATCATCCACGATGACCAAGTAGGCTTCATCCCAGAAATGCTGGGCTGGTTTAACATATGAAAAACTGTAAATGTTATCCATCATGTAAACAAACTAAAGGAAGAAAACCACCACATGATGATATCCTTAGATGCAGAAAAAGCCCTTGACAAAATCCAACAAACCTCTATGATTAAATCTCTGGAGAGAACAGGAATACAGGGAGAATACCTAAATATAATAAAGGCGATTTACAAGAAGCCGACATCCAGTATCAAACTTAATGGAGAAAAACTCAAAGCAATACCACTAAAATCAGGAACTAGACAAGGGTGTCCTCTCTCCCCTTATCTATTCAACATAGTTCTTGAAGTTTTAGCTAAAGCAATAAGAGAACAAAAGAAGTAAGGGGATGCAAATTGGGAAAGAAGAAGTGAAGCTATCTCTATTTGCAGATGATATGATTGTATACATAAGTGACCCACAAAATTCTTCCAAGGAACTGCTACAGCTTATAAACACCTTCAGCAATGTAGCAGGATACAAGACTATCTCAAGGAAATCAGTAGCCCTTCTATATACTAAAGATAAAAGGGCTGAAAAAGAAATAAGGGAAACATAACCCTTCATCATAGCAGCAAATAGTATTAAATCCCTTGGAGTAACTATAAGCAAAGACCTATTTGACAAAAATTTTAAATCACTGAAGAAAGAAATTGAAGAGGATATCAGAAAATGGAAAGCTCTCCCATGTTCCTGGATAGGTAGGATCAACAAACTAAAAATGGCAATTCTATCAAAAGCAATCTACAGATTCAATGCACTGCCCATCAAAATCCCAACACAATATTTTTTGGAGCTTGAAAGAACAATACTCAATTTCATTTGGAATAACAGGAAAGCCAGGATTGCCAAAACAATTTTACTCAAAAAAAGAACCTCAGGAGGTATCACCATCCCTGACTTCAAGTTATATTATAGAGCTACAGTAATAAAAACAGCCTGGTTCTGCCATAAAAACAGACTTGTGGACCAATGGAATAGAATTGAGGATCCAGACATTAACCCAAAAACCTATGAACACATGATCTTTGACAAAGAGGCCCAAAACATTCAATGGAAAAAAGATAGTATATTTAACAAATGGTGTTGGCATAGCTGGATAGAATTGTGTAGAAAAATGCAAATAGATCTGAACCTGTCACCCTGCACAAAACTCAAATCCAAGTGGATCAAAGACCTCAACTTAAACCCAACCACTTTGAACTTGGTAGAAAAGAAATTGGGAAATACACTTCTACAAATTGGCACAGGTGACCACTTCCTAAATATAACACCAGTGGCACAGACACTAAGACCAACAATCATTAAGTGGGATCTCCTGAAGCTAGGAAGCTTCTGTAAAGCCAATGACACTGTTAGTAGGACAAAAGGACAGCCTACAGAATGGGAAAAGATTTTCACCCACCCTACAAGTGATAGAGGACTGATCTCTAAGATATATAAAGAGCTCAAGAATCTAGAGCCCAAAACCTTGAATAACCCAATCAAAAAAGGGGGTTCAGATCTAAAAAGGGTTTCTCAGCAAAGGAACTACAAATGACTGAAAGGCAGCTGAAAAATTGCTCATCATCTTTAGCCATCAGAGAAATGCAAATCAAAACAACTTTGAGATATCATCTAACACCTGTTAGATTGGCTAAGATAAAAAGTACAGAGGACAGCCTATGCTGGAGAGGATGCAGAGCAAGGGGTACACTATTCAATTGTTTGTGAGAGTGCAAGCTTGTTCAGTCACTTTGGAATGCAATATGGCAGTTTCTCAGTAAATTGAGAATCATTCTTCCCAAGGACCCAGCAATACCACTTCTGGGTATATACCCTAAAAGATGCACATTCACACTCCAAATGTATTAGCTCAACTATGTTCATAGCAACATTATTTGTAATAGCAAGAACCTGGAAACAACCTAGATGTCCCTGAACTGAAGAATGGATTAACAAACTGTGGTACATCTACACAATGGAATACTACTCAGCTGTAAGAAAAAAATGATATCCTAAAATTTGCACGCAAATTGATGGATTTGGAGAATATCCTCCTGAGCGAGGTATCACAAACTCAGAAAGATAAGCAGGGGATGTACTCCCTCATTAGTGGTCTCTAAACAAACAAACAAGAAAAAATCAAAGCATTCCCAAGCTGCAAACCACAACCACTGGACAGCTTGGGATCAGATACACCCTGGAATGACCCTTTGGATCCCACTCCACCTATAGGAACACCTGACTCACTCTTGAGGGAGGAGGGAATAAACTGGATTTGCCAGGAGTGGAGACTGAACTAAGCATTATTGGGTCAGTGGGACCATAGGACTGTCTTCTTCCTGCCTAGGGAGGGGATGGGGAGTTGTGGAGAAGAAAAAATGACCGGATGTGGCGGGAGGGGGAAGAGACCTTGAATAAGGATATACAGGGATAGAAAAAAAAAATTCAGAGGGAAAGCTTAACAGAAAGTAACTTTATGTGTAGCAAACTTATTTGCTTCATTACTCTTGATAAGTCATGCTTATGATTTTTATTTTCTTTATAGTTATTGTTAACTTATGAGCATTTTAAATTTATTTTACTGTTTTTTGATAAATACAAAATAAATAAAAAAAGAAATATACATCAATATTTTATATAACATTTATTGTCAACAAGATATTCAGAAAGAAAGTAAAACAAAAAAATGGATAAAGAAAATTGAAACAAAAACATTCTCATATACATTTATATCAAAAGATGAAGAAACATGCAAATTTACTAAGAAGCTTACAGCTATTGCACAGGTAATATCAATGCTTGTCATACTAATATTTTTGATATAGAAACTGACAATATTAGAAAAAAAAACACATAAGTCTTAAAGCAAACTGAATAATAGCCCTTAACATAGAAAGTATCCAAGGAAGAAAAATCTGAGAAGAAAGAATAGACTATGAGAGTAATCTGTCTTGTTACATGGCCCTTGGTTTACCTATTTCTTTACATCTTGCTTATTGGATGGCTGGACTGCATCTCTTGTCACTCCACCCTTTTCCCCCTTTATCTATGCTCAAATTTTCTATCTACTTCCAAGATGCCTACAACCTCAGAGAAGATTGGTCCTCCTCTCTATGAATCTTCTCTGGGGTTGTTGAATCTAGCTTGTTTATTCTTGGCTTTGCATTTTTAACCACTTATGAGTGTGTACATACCATGTTTCTCTTTCTTGGTCTGGGATACCTCACTCAGGATGATTTTTTTCCCTTGTTCCATAAATTTGCCGACAAATTTCATGATGTCATTGAGTAATTCTCCTTTATGTAAATATATCATGTTTTATTTATTCATTCTTTGATTGTAGGGCATCTAGGTTGCTTCCATGTTCTGGCTATTATGAACAATGTTTCTATGGACTAAATAAAAACAAATCCTATAGTAAGAGCCAATATTAAAACCATAAGTAAAAATTTACAGATTAAAAATAATCTTGAGAATTAATAGTTACATTCAAGAAATTTAAAGATCAAAAAGTTAAAGAGGTTTTTATTGTAGGCTAAGTATGCAACTTTTATGACAAATCAAAAAATTCAATACTGATAATATAATCCTATTTCCAAAAAGGTTTTACAGTCACTCAAAAATAAGAATTACTTGCTGAAATGTGTCAGATTTTCATATATTGTATTTGATTCTTAATCATCCAATGTCTAAATCTTTTTTTTTGTATTTTTATGGGAATCTTCTATGACTACTGTTCTTTTTAGGTTGATTTGTAGTTTTCTGAGGTGAGCACAGATAAATTAATTTTCTGTACACTCTTGAATATTTTGTATCAATATAGTCAAATGCATGTTATCAAAATTATAGATTATGACTTTAAAATCCTCATTCTGTTTTCTGGTATTCTTTCAATAATAAACAATGTAAAAGTGGATAACAGATGAGGTTTGCTATACCATTGGGGTGATGGTTTATTTTAGGATTAATTCTCAAAGGACTTTATACTTTTTTGGTATGTTTTTACAACATCAATTAATTTACAGAAGTTCTCTAAATCACATATCTAAAACAATGGTAAACATAATATCAACTTTCTGGTGTATAGTAATTTGGTAAGAAGTAGTAATGAGATTTATTCACATTATATAATAGACCTTTCCTGGGAAGATGCAACACACATATGCATCTACTAACTCAAAACGTGGATTGAATATAGAACCAAGAATAGATGCCACTTGAAATGCACCTTACTAAATCAGTATGCCTTATTTGGTTTACCTTTAGGAATATGAAAACACATTGGTTACAGAAGCAAATCAGATTAAAAAATGTTGTCATTATAAAACTTAAGCCCTGTATAGGGTAGGGCTTATGAACCTTAGACACACAGAATGCACACAAAATATACACAGGTTGTAGGAAATCCATTCTTGGAGACTTAGTTCACCAGTGCCTCCTCTAAGCACCAAGGCTGGTTTCCATTTATTCAGCAGAGTTTAAGATAGTGAATCTTGTCAGTTTTTTGGACTTTCTAGAATGAATTAGAGGTGCTTATTTCCTAATTAATCAGCTTCTATTCAGGATGAAAAGTCTCAGTCTCCAGAGAAATGATATAACACATCACAGTGTAGAGGCTTCTTCATTTTTTCATTCTTATATAACTTTTGAGATTGAAAAAGCAACATTTTTAATGAAAATTGACCCACATTGTTACATTTTCAGAATTTTTCCTCAGTATAAACTCTTAATGTTTTATAAGACCTGTAAATTATTAAAGACATTTACAAGGTTGTAATGTTCATAATGTTTCTTTTGAATGGAAATGCAGCAGTCTCTAAAATTTGGATAAATCATATGCCACTGTATTTACTATGGAAACTTTTCTCTCCACCATAAAGTTTTCAAGTATTTTTAGAAGAGAAATGCAGCCAGAACCATTGCTATATTTACAGCACTCACAATTTTTCTCCTGTATAAATGTTCTAATGTTGTTGAAGACTTTAATCCTGTATAGAGAATTTCTTTCATCCACTACATTTGAAAGGTTTCTCTCCTTTATGAGTAATCTGATGTTTTTTGAGATTGTAAACCTGTCTAAAGAAATCTCAAAATCACTTCATTTGAAAGATCAATGTTTTGTATAATTTATCTGATATTTATTAAAAATTGAGAGCCATGAAAAAGATTTCTCACATTTATTACAACTGTAAGTTTTCTCTCTAGTATAAATTTTGTGATGATTATAAGACTTGATATATATGCACAAAGGATTTCTCTCATTTATTAGACTTGTAATGTTTCTCTCCTGTATGAACGATCTGATGTTGTATAAGAGTTAACATCTGTGTAAAAGATTTCTTACATATACAACATTTATAAGGTTTCTCTCTTCTATGATTTCTTTGATGTACTTTGAGATGATGAGCACATTTCAAGCATTTCTCAAAATTACTACATTTAAAACATTTCTGTCTTGTATGAATTATCTGATATGTCACAAGTTGGTCTTTCTGGATGAAGAATTTTTCAAATTCACTACATTTGTAAGGTGCCTCTCTACTATGGGTTTTATAATGGTTCTTAATCTGATATAACAGGTAAAAGCACTTTCCAGATTCTTAAATTTGTAGAATTTATTTTCAGCATGAGATTTATGATGTTTCCTAAGACTCAAGTATGATCTGAAGCTTTTTCCACATTTCCTGCAACAGTGTCACTTCTATACAAAAGAGATTCATTATAGTGTGAGTGTACATTTGTATTCCAATGATTTATCATAATCTGTAATTTTGTGTAGTTACTTTCTAGTATACTGACTAATATGGAAACACAAACTTAACAACTTTTTATAGTCTTTATATTTGCAAGATTCTTCTCCAGTATTCCCATCTTTATGATTCTTTGAGTTTGTTGATTCAATAGATGTATCTTTGTGGCTACTACATCCATACTTGTTAAAGATCTTCATAAGATCACTTGTGTTATAAAGTATACATTGGGAAAACCTATGGACCATTTTACAAATCTCATTAAATTTATGAAACCACTCTCGGATATTCATAGTGTGGTCGATAATGTGCCTTAATTCTTGATTCAAATGTTCATATATTTTCCTCATATGTGAAATTTCTTTAGGGCACACTTATGGGAGACATAACCATCTTCTTTGATAACTCTTCTCTAAGTTTCTGATGCAAAAACAAAGACCAGAACTTTTGGTGACATTTCACATTAAGCTTGGCACTAGGCCCTGATATGACTCTGTTGGAAGAAATTATAATAGCACCAGTGTGGCATTTTCCTCTGCAGGCAAGAAGAAAAAGGTTCCAGTTCAAATACAGGTTTCTGCTGTTCCTTAGAAGTCAGGGTGTGAACAGCTGCCTTACTACTATATTCTTTTAGCAGAATAATATTAATATGTTTCCTCTAGGGAATATATTCTATCTAAGCAAATATTATAGGCCTGACTATAATGTCAGGTATGTGTATCAACTTGTGGAGCAGGAATTAATTATAATCAGAATTATAATTCTGTGCTTCTTTTAATTATAATTATAATTAAAGGTGCTTCTTTACTCTTGTAATATTTTCCATGTTTTCCTAGTGAGTATGTTTTATCAAGGTATTCAGTATTATATGTTCCATGGTTAACAGCTGGGAAAGATTCATGGTTACTTTTCTCCTCCAGTGTATACAAGTTTACATTGATGTGAATTTTTATTTCTCGTAGCCAAGTCATGTGAAATTGTCATATTCAATTTGAACACATAACAAAGTAATTTAAATTCTTTACTATGTAAAGCATAATAATAATCCTATGATCATGATTAATTTTATTGTCTGTAGCTAGTTTATATGTGTCAATCTTGGTTCTTTCGGAAATTTTATTGAAAGTAAATTAATTCCCCACAACCTCTCCTGTGCAGATTCACCACTTTTCTATTTCTTATTATAAAAATAGGCAATTAAGGAATTATGATATAATATGTTGTATAATGTGATAAAACAAAAAACCCATACCAAAATATGATATAACGATAACAACAACAAAAAAAAGAAGAAAAATGTCAAAGAAAAGGCATAAGAAACAGATACAGACCTAGAGACCCATCCTTCTGCACATGTAGCAATGCTTTAAAAACAAAAATACTGGTAGCTGTTATTTATATGCAAATGAGTTTTAGGCTAAAGTAATAATAAAAAATGAAAACTGTGAAATTTAAAATTAAAATAAAAAAGTCCTGATACTAAATTATTAGATAAGGACCTACAAAGAAACCATTAAACTCATTTTCTGTTAGCCAAACACTGCTTATCAGGTGACCTACTCTTAAGAATGTTTTTTTTCTCCAGGGATATTCTCTTGGAGAAATCTAAATGTTTATTTGCAAATGGTTATTAATTGGAGATTGTGTCTGGTTTAGGGATTGACACATCCCCTCTCATTTCTAGAACATATGTTTTAAAATAAATGAGTCCCTATAGAAGAAGAAACTAAACTTCATGTTTTGACATTTCAATATATATTGTTAATAATTAAATTACAGAATGTCCTAGTTTTTTTACCCTTTCTGTGATGAAATACTTTCCAAAAGTAACTCAACAAGGAAAGCATATATTTCAGCTTACAATATATAATGTTGCTGATAAAATCCAGGACATCCAGGGAATCCATTCTGACTTCATAGCTGCTTCACTCTTATCTCTCTCTTCTTCTCTTTATTATTATTATTATCTATTAATGTTCAATTGAATACAATTAGTATTATCTATATAAAAAAGAATGTGAGACCATTTAATTGGAACATGAACAACTTATCACTTGCCACATTCCCTCAAATGTCCATAGCTCCTCTGCTACTAGAGGAGAATCAGCATGCTCTTATTTCTTACTTTATACTGGAAATTTTACTGTCTTGATTATGTGAATATTTTGTTCAGACAGCCACTGCTACTGTGAGCTGATGTATACAAAAGCCATGCCATATTCAGAAGATATAATATATCTTTTTTTCAAAATTCCACCTCTTATTTTTTTTCTCTGTTATGATCTATCAGTTTTATTTGGGGGAGGTTGATATAGATGAACTTTCTGTAGATGAGCATTCATAGGATCACAGTCTTCAGCATTTTAACAATTCCCTGCAAACTGAGAAATAGTGTTTCTGACTAAGGATGATAGCACTGATATATATGTATAATCAAAATATTAATTTGACAACATGACCATTAGTTTAAACACTACCAATAGGGACCCCTTAGGGCCTACATTCTCTTTAGTTATGAAATTTTAAGCACGTTGGGAGTACTAGTTATAGCATTATATCCCATGAAACAGTTCAAAAATCCATTTTTTTTCAAAACAGGGTTTCTCTGGGGAGCCTTGGCTGTACTGAAACTCACTTTGTAGATCAGGCTGGCCTCAAACTCACAGAGATCGCCTGCCTCTGCCTCCAAATTTCTGGAACTAAAGGGTGTGCCACCACTGCCTGGCCTAAAATCCAATTTTTAAAAAGGATTGGTTACCTCTCTAACATTCATGCCACTGTTGAATGAGTAAAACCATTTAGCCTGGTAGTTCATTACTATAGCATGAAGAGTAGATCATAGAGTAAGATCACTGATGTCTTTTTTTTTTCTACACCCTCTTTCTATCCAATTTATCAGGGAACACAGCTGATTAATTACTGAGGGAAGTCAGTAGTAAAAGTTACATTAAAAGCTATCCTGATAGTTTATCAAATTATCAAATAACTTATTTGTCAGCATTAATTACTACTTTTTTAAAATCCCTAGAATCTTGGTGTTAAACACTTGGTGATCACATAAATACTTAGGTGTACATCTCTAAATCAAGTTTTTCTAATCTGGATAGGTATTTATATTCTTAAATATGTATCACCATATAGGATATATTCTACAACAGAGTTAAGTCATATATAAATTTCAAAATATTTGAGTCTTGTTGCTTTTTTTATTTTAAAGGGAGATACAATGAACAGAGAGCTCATTACAACTAAGAGGCTTACTGTTTAACCTTAATAAAATATGACTGCCAGCCATGTAACTGCTTACAGCATGATGAGGTCACCAGCTGAGGTGGAGGAGAGCCAAATGGTTGCTGTTCAATACATGTTTTTCTAAACCATAGTTACATGACATATACACAGAATTTAATCCAAATTACATTCCCGCGCACCACACACCCCACACTCCCACACATTAAATAGGAGTTCAGTAAATTAAAAGAAAGGGAAAACCGGTGTGTGCTGAGCAAGATGGATCAAACTTCTTCATCTTTGAGTTCCATGTTTAAGTAAACAAATGACATTTAAAGAGGGAAAAGAAACAGACACAAGCAGAAGTCTTTGAGCAAAGAAAAGTAATAAAGTGGAGAAGTATTCCTTGATCCTGTAACACTCTGTTCTGAAGAATACTGAGGCCCATCTCATGTACAGGGGAGTAGTCAGAGATGGGTAGTTTTGCCAGAGACCAATTGTTGGTATTGAATGGAAGACAAAGCTGTTGCTGAATAAAAAAGCAGATTTTCTGCAGTTGGGAGAGAGCAAATAAGAAAGTAGATTTGTTACAGGTGGAAGATAGTAGATCTGCTTTGGGTGGAGTAGACAGGTGAGGTGCTGGCAAGAAGTAGTTACCTCCAATAAGCTAAAGGTATGCCACTAAACAAACACTTCACACACAAGAGAATTTATACAAGAGGTTTATTGAGAGGGAGAGAGCCAAAGAGTAAAAGGCTATATCAGAGTGGGGACTTGAGAAAGGCAGACAGAAAACCAAAAGAAAATAAACAGAAAAAAAGTGGCAAAAGAGGAAATTAGAGACAAATAGAAGAGTAGAAGGACAGAGAAGAGGCCAAGGGAGTGAGATCTGCCTCACAGGTACTTTTAAAGGGTGCAGATGTCACATAGCTTAAAAAGGGACCTGACAACAGGTCATGATATAACTGCTTTGGGAGCAGAGGCAGGCTGCTGCCACAGCTAATACAGAAACTAACAGTGGAATTTATATAAGACCCTGGTTTTCTTTTGTTGTGTTTGTATTTGAGAGAGTTCACTTAAAGAATAAGGTATCTAAATGCTAATGGAGACTACTACAGAGATTCACAACTGATCCAAATACAATAAGTAACTTATAAGTGCCTGTTCTATAAATAACATCTACAACAGAACATCTACATATATGACTCAGAGAATATGAGTGAAGAAAGATTAGAAAGATTTTAGGAGACCAAGGAAAAGAACAATTGCTGTGAGTTTATGTATACTCATAATTGATACAGTGTGTACAACTATGTGGATTTTCTCCTGTCTTGCTCTTATATTTTAATTTTATTTCATTTATGTATATGTACACATATGTGCCTGTGTTCATAAAGATAGACCATAAAATGAGAAAAGGCATGAGAGGAGAAAAGAATCTTAAGAAAGATCTCTTTAGTTGGTAGAGAGAAGATGGTAATAGAAAGTATATACTATGAATGTAGAAGGAGGTTATTGTGGGTGTTAATGGAGTAAAAGGGAAAGAGTCAAAAAAAATGAGGGGGGAAAGAGGAAGGACAATAGAGAAGAGAGTCAACAAAGGCTGATTTTATAATGAAAACAATTACTTTGTATACTCAAAAATGCAATACACACACACACATACACACACAATACACACACACACACACACACACACACAAATGTGTATAGTGTTATGGTTACTGTCAATTATTCCCTTAAAAAGTTCGAGAATCTGCTGGGAAAAGGATCTTTGGACATTTGGACAAACCTATTGTGGGTTATCTTAATTACAATAAGTGATTTGGGAAACTTTATCTCATTTGTGGGTAAGACCACTCACTACTCAATTCAGATAGACATATACTTGGTATCCTATTATTTTCCCATTTTAGTTCACAATCTTTACTATCTCTGTGCTATGCAATATAAAGTATGCAATGGGGGTGTCAATAAATGAACCTGGTCTACATATCACTTCACAAAATATTATTTATTCCACTCTGAATATTGTTCTTTGTAAGCTTATAGTAATAATAAGTGCTAATTGCCATGTGCTTGCTTCATTCATGTCAGTACTACACAATAGTTTTGATTACAGTACTAGGAGATGTATGGCACATTATCATGATAAAGAATCATGGATATCTTGGATAAAGAATCTAGAATCCCAAGAAAAATCTCATCATCAGAAGCTTCTTCAAATAATGAGTGGCAGATCAGTATTGGATATAATGAATGCTACTACACTACCTAAATGCATGATTTTTTCTTTCCTGCTAACACATTCAAGGATCGCCATTAACTGATTCTGTGGTGTTCCACTAAATGCCCTTTATATACTTCTCAGTCTCACTTCAATAGATGAAATAATTATTATGCTTATTATAAGGTACAAGTCATGCATCTGGAGAAATTTCCATCCAGATGCTCAGTGTGTCACATTGAATTTTATTACAATAAAAAGTTCCTGTTCATACTTGTTCTTATTTGCATATATGTCGAAGGCACATTTGTTCAGCCCAACCAAGAAATTCTGCAAAGAATGCAACCCAAGATTCACAAAGCGCTTCTGAAAATAGCCCATTTGGGGCCTCTTATTTCAAGAAACTGTGTAAAATATGCAGGGCTCTTGGATTTATTACTGAACCCTTCCATACCTGTTATCTGAAATCAGCTTTCCTTTCCTTTTTATTTCTCCTTTCTCAGACTGAAAATCCACTCTTGACAATTTTCAGAAAGAGGACTGTTCTACAAAATGAAACTACAGAACAGAGAGATAAACTTAAGGCTGCAGCTTATTTTCCAGATGTTTACTTTGTTCATACCTTTATTGTGTTTGTGCTGGAATGGATTTGAATTTTAAAGTCCCATTTACTTAGCAGCCAAAAATGTAAAAGGGACTCTCTGTCTTTCCGGTAAATGTTTAAATCTATTTGAATCTGTCAACTCTGATAATTTATATTGATTTGGAAGGAAATGACACAGGAAGCTCATTTAAACTCCATGCCAAAATGTGCTCCCAAAGAAGCTGTGCCAAAAAAGGGCAGTCAGTTTTCTTCTTGCAGTTTCTTTCTTCATTTAGTACTTATAATTCTTACCCCCTTTTTAATATTTTGACTAATTGTTTTACACACACACACACACACACACACACACACACATACACTCTTTTGCTCTCCATACATTGTTTAGATAAATGCATTATATAGTATTTGGTTGGATGTTACATTTTTAATAGTATGTAAATTGCTTATTAGAATTATAAGAAAGAGTAGGCAGTAAGTTTGGAATTGGTCCTCATTGTAGAAAAGCTAATAATCCACTCAAGTTCCGAAAGTGAATAAAATAGTTAGATTTCATACCTTTCTGTATGTCTCTCTAGCCATTAAGTTGTAGAATACAATGTTTCATGTTCATTATTGGAAGGTAAATGCTAGCAATCTCAGAAAAGATTTTGTGTTTTTCCTGCTTTTATATCATATTTCATGAGACATAAATTAGCATGGCTGCATTTTAGGTAAGGTAAATAAGGTCAAGACACAGTAGGTAATATAGAAAATGGCATTAGACATTAGTTTATCTGTTTCCAGAATGTTTACTATGAGACAATACTTGTATTTAGAGAGCATTCATTATACCACAGCATTATGCATAATACATTACATGCAGCAGTTCATATAGTCACCACACAATTGCATGACACAGGCAATATCAGTTTTCAACTTCACTGTACACAGGTTGATATTTTAACTTAAAAAGTTTATGTAATTTGCCTAAGTTATAAAGTCAAAGTTATTTTCATCCTTTCTATAACATCTACTTATCTGGATTGTGCTACTGGATACATATTAAAGGTAATCCATGGAAAACGGATTGTGCTATCATGGTTGTCTTCTGAACTTGTTCACAACCTTGCCCTACAATCACCTCCTCTAGTATATCACCTCTATCAATTTTCATTGGTTTCCTTCACAAAATGTTTTCTCTCCCAATCTTACTTAGTGTATTTTTTTTATTTTCAAATGTATATGAAAATTTCAAAATAAAATCCAACATAATTAATACCTATTAATAAAAGACATTATTTAACAGCAAGTAAAGAATTATTTATAGATTGTTGCCTACCTCTATAGTCTTCAGAGAGGCTTCATCAAGAAAATAGTGGAAATAAATGAGACACACAGTCAAACATTAGACAGGGCTTGGGAATCCTGCTGAAGAAAGCAAGGAAGGATCACACTAGCCAGGGGGATTAAGAACATCACAGGAAAGACCACAGAATCAACTAACCTGGGATCATAGGCACTCACAGAATATGAACTGACAACCAAGCAGCCTGCATGGGACCAACCTAGAACCTCTATGTATATGTGACTGTTTTATAGCTTGGATTACTTGTAGGACTCCTATCAGTGGGAGTAGGGGCTGTCTGGCTTTTGAGACCCTATTTCTCTTACGGAGTTCCCTTGCCTAGCTTTAATACAAAGGAAAGTGCTTAATCCTACCTCAACTTGATATACTACACATTAATTCTCATAGGTGACCTGACCCTTTCTGAACAGAAAACAGAAGAGGAGTAGATTGGGGGGAGCCAATTGAGGGAAAGTGAATGAGAGAAGAAGAGGGAGGGGAAACTGTGGTCAGGGTGTACAATAAATAAATCAATTTTAAAAAATTGAGCTTGTTGAGATTTTTTTTAATTTATTGTGTATTCTCTTGATTTATATCATTGCAACTTTAGTTCTTAGCATTAATTTCTATCTTTCAAATTCTTGAATGATTTGATATATTCAAAATTTCATTGCAAAATACTCAAATGTATTCTTCTATTTGCTATTATATAATGAAAAATAATTTGAGATATTATTACCATTTCCTACAGTTGTACATTTCACTATCACATAGATATCAGCATGTGGTTTGCTCACTTAGAATAAATCTTCATTCTAGTACTCATCTTACATAAGATATTATTTTAAAAATGTGTCTTTGTTACTATAAAATTAAATTTTTAATAAGTTTTATGTTTGATATTTTACTTTACAAGACAGTGAAGAAGGAAGAAAGCTAAGAACATCTCAACTTTCTGACATTTTAGATATAACTTAACTTTGTAAATGTAAATCAATGTTTATAAGGTAAGGAATAAAATAGAAAATAGAAAAAAATCAAACAACGAAAGAATATAAAAAACCTCTATTTTTTTTAGCTATTGTCTCAGTTTCATATACTTATTTAAAACAATGACCTTACAGAAGGGTTCTTTTTATTATTAACCTTAATTATTATTCTTTCCCCATTTTGTCTCAAACTCAAATTTATAATTACCCACAATGCCACTGATACTACTATTTCAATAGCTAGTTCTACATTGATAAATGCAATGGTCTATTCATAATTTTTAATATTACCTATTTTGTCACTGATAACTCAATGAAACTCACACATACAACCAACATCTAGGGCATCTTTGTCACCTGTTTTCTTTGGGAGTTTGTTTTCTTTTTCTCTATTGGTATTAGTTATAAATTTGTCTCTGTATATTAATAAACTATATTTTTACACATATGTGTATGCATTGAGTTAGTTTGTATTTATATGTGTGTTTGTATGTGATGGTGTGCTTGTTTCTTTTGTCAATGCAACAGAGGTACATAGACAGAGTAATCTTGGTTAGAAGAAATAATGTCCTGCTAAATTTTTGTTCAGATTACCAAATGGTTTTCCCTTTTTGTATATTGAAATCTATGCAATGCTCCATGTACACTCTGTCAGTTCATTGAATTTTTTATTCTTCTTGAGCCTGTCTCTGTAGGCAAATTGATTTTTTCATTTTTTATCCTCAAATACAGCATTTATTAGAAAGCTTTAGTCTTTTCTGTTTAGTGGGTTTTTTTGTGTTTAAAATATTTCTCCTCTGAGTAAAAGTGTGCTTAATTTAATACTTCAAAACTTAAAACTTTTCAAATTTTACCTTCTCTATCAATCTTACCCAGTCATACTGCTTAGAACAAATATTGCTTCTTTGGGCTCATAATTTTATTTATTGTGTTCTATTTTTTCTAAAGTTTTGAAGACTAAATAATAAAACTCATTATGGATAATCAGTTTATGGTAATTAAAAGTATTTATATTCTAATGAACTACTTGATAAACTTATAATCTCTGTCATTATTTGTTTTACCATAATTTAAGCTATAATTGTTATGGAATTTTATATCTTAATCAGCAACAGATTCTAAGCATCTAAAATAATATGTGGCTTTACTTTGCATTCCTAAGCATCTAAATTAACCACAGGCTTTATTTTGCCTTTTTAAAGTAGTGTTCGAGTAACAGAACGAGTGAATATATATTTAGAATCTGAGAAATGTATGTCAACAATCTCCGAATTTACTTTCTCTGATACTGGTCATAGTACATTTTAGTAAACAGTGATATACTGTTCTGTTCAGACAAGTACATATTACTATAAAAGTTTAGAACTATTCCTACAACTGTTTTTGCGAAAAGTACATATTAATATAAAAGACAAAATGAGGTTTTGAGAATTTTCTTATATCATAGAGCACTGCTAAACTCAAACAAGTGTCAAAGAACAGGTTAATATAGACTCCACTTATCAATTGTCTTGGTTCTTGAAGCCAGAACTATCTAAAAAAAAATGTTTTCCTGTCTTAAATCCTAAGTTTATCTTTAAGAGGAAACTTATTTCTAAATAATTTCAAAGGCTTCATTTCTCTGCTGAAATCTGAGCATATCCCTTCACTAGGGTCATAAGTCACTTCATTTACTAGAGAGGTTTCCAGAAACAAGAATGTGAATTTTCTTCTATGATATACAAGATTAGTGCATGCTTCTGTACTTCTGACAATTTTAGTATAAAATTCAGGTTATTTTTATGTTATAACTCAACAAAATTTGTGAACATGAAATTTTAGAATTTATTTTTTAAATTTCTATCAAAGTATGGATAGTCTTACAATAATTCCATATAATATGCTCTGTGAGTAAAAATATAACAAACTTGTAGTGATATATATATAGATTTTCTCTTACAAAGTTTAGGATAAGAATGTAATTGCAAGATCATGCTACATAGCACAATATCAGTAACAGAATGAATTGGTATTGAGCTTAACAGATCCAGCAACTAGGAAAAGAATGTATCATTCAACTATTTTGTATTAAGTGACTGAATCACTGTCACTATTATTTTTGCAATAAAATGCTGTCTTGTTTATTGAAAATTGTTAAAACAAAATAATACCAGACTCAAAAACATACCAAGTTACACTTTCTCTGTGCTTTAGTATGTGTTCATCATTTATAAACTATGAATTCTTCCCCAGTCACAATTTTCATACCGACATTATATTTTCTATAACTTATAATTCAGGAGGAAATCTATGTTTGACTATAGATAATGACAATTCAAATTTACATATTTCTTTAGCTTACAGAATTCTAACACATTTTAATTTTACAACACTCTCATAAAGTGAATGTTATAATACCCATGTCACAGTTAAAAAAAAGTTCATCTTTCTGTTTTAGTTACATATATAGAAGTACTACTTTGATAAATGTAATTATTGTAATTATTTATAATTTATTGCTGAAAAGCAAACACATATTTGAATTTCTTCTACAATATTTTACTTTTAGCTTTATTATAAGATGCATAATTTCATATATTTTTTATTACGAATAAAGTCATATTTTTTATTCGTGTATATCCTTGTTCAGGCTCCCTTTCCCCTCCAACCTCACTCATCTTAAATAAGAAAAATCTTCAAAACTTTTGAGAAGATACATGAAATTCACAATTTTGTCAAATTAACTGTGGAGGTTATATATGCACAAAGAACACACTATGTTGTGATTTGCTTATCAAAATGCAACCATTCAGGAATTGGTGTCAGGATCCAGCAGGTAAGAGCACTCGTACAAATGTGAGGACTCAGATTGAATCTTTATCACTCATATATTAAAAATGGCATAGCTCCATGTACATGTACTCTCCTCATTCAGGGTAGGGAAGACAGGCAAAGGCTAAAGGATTCCTGGAGCTTACTGAGCATCCAGTTTGTTCAAAACAGCTGCCTTTATTTCAGTGAATGACTTTTCAAAAAGAAATAAGGTTAAAATAATAAAAGATGACACTTAATGTTATTCTCTAGATTATAAGTTTATGCCAAACAAATGTAACACTCTCTCTCTCTCTCTCTCTCTCTCTCTCTCTCTCTCTCTCTCTCTCTCTCACACACACACACACACACACACACACACACACACTATCTTAATGTGGTAAAACAATCATGATGTTTATTCTACTTTTGATACTTGATAGATTTTTATCTTTAGAAATTCTGCTAGCTCTTTAGTATATTTATCCTTATCTTGAATGTTGTATAACAACCTCTGTTCATCATGTAGGATTATATTGTGACTTTTATAAGTGGACATTGTTTAAAAAATTATGTAACATACTCTATAATGGATAAAATTTGCCTCTTATACATAGGTTGAGTCAGAAATTAAATGTAACATGCATAATAAATCATAAATTTGTCTAGGTAGCATGAGCATATAATAAGTGTAGTACAGCAAGAAAGTCAAACTCAGCCATTTTAATACTTGAAAATTCAATTTTCACTGGCATCCATATTATAATCCTTAGTGTCCATTTTGTGCATATTTCGCTGACACATATAATACATTTTTCTTTATTCTATCTTGAGAGATGAATATTTTTGAATATCTTCAGCAGATCCATCACAACAAGGTTAATCAGAAGATAGATATAGACCAGGTTATAAAACATTAAAGGAATATATCAACTCAAAGAAATAACAAATAATCAAACATAATTACCCCTAAAGAGCTGGTTATTGACTTTAAAAAGTAGTATTTGAAATACAGAAGGCTAGAGTTCAGTTGCTAACACAAAATTAATTACCTTCTAAGAGATTGAGATTGAGATGCAGAGACAAGAAAAAAAATCAATATACCATCTCCAATAAGATATAATCAAAGATGAGAAGCATAGTAATGATAGTGCCACATACATGCTTCTTATACGAATTCTGGGCTTCATTTTAGTCTTAATATGTCTGGTAGTTTGCATCATTGTAGGCTATAATAACTATTTTGGTGAAGTAATTGAAATACTTTTTGAATTTTTAAATGAAACCTCTCATTTCTACTGTTAGAAAATTCATCAATTTTAATAAGCATCAAATATTAGTAAATATTAAATGGATTTGTGTTAAAATTTATAGATATCAATGAAGATTAAATTGGCACATATTTTTATCAATATTATATTTTGATCATTTATGCTAAAAGAACAAAGTGGCAAATCTCAAATGTAATAAAATTCTTCCATAAAATTTCCCCCTCATAATTAGGTTTATATACCAAAGTAATTTTTTGACATTCTTTGCATTTAAGTTTTCCTGACAATCCTCATGGAAATTGAAGGTGGAATATATTTTAAAAATAAACATTAGGTATGTAAACCTTAAAGCAGGTGAGCAAAGCAGCAGTATACAATATAAGGGGAATATTCACTCTTTATTATTGTTTATTTGATTCCTTCCTTAGAAAGATAAGCATCTTTAGATAGGAATTTTCCTTCTAGTGCTTGCTTGTAGCGATGGAATTGTGGATAATTACTATTTAAATATGGTTTTGACATGGATTATCTTGCTCTCTCTGTTTATAGTGATTGATAGTTTTTCTGTGTATAGCAGTCTTGGCTGACATTTGTGTATGAATACCATCTATCCAGGACATTCTCTCTTTTGTAAGTCTCATTGAGAAAAGTCAAGTGTTACTCTGATGGATCTGCTTTTACAAGTTACTTGGGCTTTTTGACTTACAGCTCTTAATATCCTTTCCTTATTCTGTAAAATTAGTGTTTTGATCATTATGTGGTGAGCAGAATTTTTGGTGGAATCTAGTCTATTTAGTGTTCTATATGATTCTTATATATTCATAAGCATTTTGAATTTTAGGTTCAGAAAGTATTATTATATGAATTTGTTGAATATATTTTCTGTGTCTTTTAGATGGTATTGTTGTCCTTTTTCTATTTATCTTATTCTTTTTTCTTTTTATTTATTTTTAGAAAGCTTAGTAATTTTTTATTTGTTAATAGTCTCAGTTCTTTAATCCATAAAAAAACGGAAATTAAAAATAATATTCTGAAAAGACCAAACTTAAGAATAAAATTTGGGGTGTTCCGCTCGGGTTCTGGTTCCAGGAACAAGGGCTGTCTGTGGAGCTTGTCCCCACACACTCTGTATCAGACAGAGATAAACTCAGTCTGCCAGGGTCCCCCCAGCTGCTGCTGAGGGAATTTGCATGGCCACCTTCCTCCAACTGATCAATCAGAGAAGGACTGAAGACTTGAAATCCAGTCCCCTGCCCAGAGACGAGGTAGAGATTGAGCAGACCTTTTAATCAGAGGTGACAGGAGGCATACAAGCCCATGTGCCTCAACTGACTAGGAGACACCTAATCGAGAACCACTGAAGCCATGGGCAGATGCCAGTTGCAAAAATATATATAATAATGTAAAGAACAACAAGATAACTCCAGAAGAAAGTGGCGGTCCTACAACTACAAGACCTGAACAATAAAGAGGAAAAAGAAGGAAGCAACACCAAAAATTCCTTTATGATAATCATTGAAGCTCTCAAAGAAGATATGAAAAAATGCCTTAAAGAAATAGAAGAAAATACAAACAAAAAATTGGAAGAGAGTGAACCAAAAAATGAAAGAAATATGCCAGGAACTAAAAAGTGAAATAGAAACAATAAAAAGGCACAAAATGAGGCAAAGATGGAAATAGAAAACATGAAGAAAAAAGCTGGAACCACAGATACAAGCATAACCAGCAGAGTTCAAGAAATGGAAGATAGAATCTCTGAAGTGGAAGACTCAGTAGCTCAAATAGATATATCAGTCAGAGAAAATACTAAAACCAAAAAAGTCATAACTCAAAATGTTCAGGAAATCTGGGACACCATGAAAAGAACTAACTTGAGAATATTAGGAATAGAAGAAGGAGAAGAATACCAGCTCAAAGGCACACATAATGTTTTCAATAAAATCACAGAAGAAAACTTCCCTAACCTGAAGAAAGAAATGCCTATAAAGATACAAAAAGCTTACAGAACACCAAATAGATATGACCTACCAAAAAAGACAGCGTGCCACAATATAAGCAAGACACAAAACATACAGAACAACAACAAAAAAAAACCTTAAGAACTGATAAAAAAAAAGGGCCAACTTACATATAAAGGCAGACCCATCAGAATAATACCTGACAATTCAATGGAAATGAAGAAAGCTAGAAGGGCTTGGTCAGAAGTTATACAGGCACTAAAAGTACATGGCTGCCAAACTAGAATACTATACCCTGCAAAATTATCAATACCCATAGATGGAGTAAACAACATATTTCATGGCAAAGTCAGACTGAAACAATATCTATCTACCAATCTAGCACTACAGAGAGTATTAGAAGGAAAACTCCAATCTAAGGACCCCAGATGCACCCATGAAACCACAAACAATCAATAATTCCACAGAAGAATACTCCAGAGAAAGAAAATACAAACAAGTTAAAACCAAAAAATGGCAGGAAATATCAATCAGTGGTCACTAATATCCCTTCATATCAATGGATTCAACTCTCCTATAAAACGTCACACACTAACAAGATGGATACAACAACAGAAGCCATCCTTCTGTTGCCTACAAGAAACAAACCACAACCTCAAGGAGAGACACAGGCATAGAATAAAGGGTTGGGAAAAGATTTTCCAGTCAAATGGTCCTAAGAAACATGCGGGGGCTGCAATCCTAATTTCTAACAAAATAGACTTTAAGCTAAAAGCAATAAAAAGGGATCAATATGGTCATTACTTATTCATCACAGTAAAAATTGGTCAAGAGGAGATTTCAATCCTGAATATTTATGCCCCTAATATACAGACACCTACCTATGTAAAAGATACACTGCTAAAGCTTGAATCCCACATCAATTCTTACAACCTAATAGTGGGATACTTCCATATCGCACTTTCAACCCTGGATAGGTCAACCAGACAGAGACTCAACAGAGAAATAAGGAGTCTAAAAGGGGTTATGATGCAAATGGATTTAATAGATATCTACAGAAGCTTCCACCCAAATGCAAAGGAATATACATATTTCTCAGCTCCTCATGGAACTTTCTCTAAAATTGACCACATAATTGGTCATAAAGCAAATATCAATAGATACAAAAAAATGAAAATAATCCCCTGTAACATATCCGACCACCAGGGCCTAAAGTTAGAGTTCAACAACATCAAAAATCAAAGAAAGCCTACCAACTCATGGAAACTAAACATCACTCAGCTGAACCTTCTCTGGGTTAAGGAAGAAATTAAGAAAGAAATCAAAGTCTTCCTAGAATTTAATGAAAATGAATCCACAACATATCAAAACTTGTGGTACACAATGAAAGCTGTCTTAAGAGGAAAATTCATAGCGCTAGATGCCTAAGTGAAAAACCTAGAGATATCTCACACTAGAGACCTAACAGCTCAGCTGAAAGCCTTAGAACAATATGAAGCAAACTCACCTAGTAGGAGTAGATGGCAAGAAATAATCAAACTTAGAGCTGAAATAAATACAATTGAAACAAAAAGAACAATACAAAGAATCAATATATCTAAGAGATGGTTCTTTGAGAAAGTCAACAAGATAGATAAGCCCTTAGCCAAACTAATCAAAAAACAGAGAGAGAGTGTGTTCAAATCAACAAAATCAGAAATGAAAAGGGGGACATAACAACAGATCCCCAGGAAATCTAGAGAATTATCAGATCATACTTTGAAAATCTGTATTCCATTAAAATGGAAAACCTAGAAGAAATGTACAGCTTTCTGGATAGGTACCATCTACCAAAATTAAATGAAGAACAGATTAATTACCTAAAGAGGCCTATAACATTTAAGGAAATTGAAGCTTTCCTTAAAAGGCTCCACAAAAATAAAAGCCCTATTCCAGATGGTTTTAGTGCCGAATTCTACCAGACATTCAAAGAAGATTTACTACCGTTACTCCTCAAAATATTTTACACAGTAGGAACTGTAGGAATATAGCCAAATTCCTTTTATAAGGCCACAATTACCCTAATACCCAAGCTACTCAAAGACACAACGAAGAAGGAGAATTACAAATTTCCCTCATGAATATTGATGTGAAAATTCTCAACAAAATTTTAGCAAACCGTATACAAGAATGTATAAAAAATATCATCCACCATGACAAAGTAGGCTTCATCCCAGAAAAGCAGGCTGGTTTAACATAAGAAAAACCATAAACGTTATCAGTCAAATAAAAAATTAAAGGAGCAAAACCACTTGGTCATATCCTTAGATAATGTAAAAGGCTTTGACAAAATCCAACACTCCTTTATGATTAAAGCACTGGAGTGATCAGGAATCCAGGGAGAATACCTAAATATAATAATGGCATTTTTTAAGAAGCCAACAACCAGTATCAAACTTAATGGAGAAAAACTCAAAGTAATCCCACTAAAATCAGGAAATAGACAAGGATGTCTTCTCTCCCCTTATCTATTCAATATAGTTCTTGAAGTTTTACCTAAAGCAATAAGGTAAGGAAAAGAGTTTAAGGGGATACAAATTGGAAAAGAAGAAGTGAAGCTATCTCTATTTGCAGATGATATGATTGTATACATAAGTGACCCACAAAGTTCTTCTAAGGAACTGCTAAGACTAATAAACACCTTCAGCAATGTAGCAGGATACAAGATTAACTCAAAGAAATCAGTAGCCCTTCTATACACTAAAAATGAAGAGCTGAAAAAGAAATAAGTGAAACATTACCCTTCATTATAGCAGAAAATATTATTAAATACCTTGGAGTAACTATAACCAAAGAAGTAACAGACCTATTGGACAAAAATTTTAAATCACTGAAGAAAGAAATTGAAGAGGATATCAGAAAATGGAAAGCTCTCCCATGTTCCCGGATAGGTAGGATCAACATCGTAAAAATGGCAATTCTACCAAAGGCAATCAACAAATTCAATGCACTGCCCATCAAAATCCCAACACAATATTTTTTGGACCTTGAAAGAACAATACTCAATTTTTTTTTGGAATAACAGGAAATCCAGGATTGCCAAAATAATTTTACCCAACAAAAGTACCTGGCTTCAAGTTATACTATAGAGCTACAGTAATAAAAACAGCCTGCTACTGGCATAAAAACAGACTTGTGGATCAATGGAATAGAATTGAGGATCCAGACATTAACCCAAAAACCTATGAACACATGATCTTTGACAAAGAGGCCCAAAATATTCAATGGAAAAAAGATAGTATATTTAACAAATGGTGTTGGCATAGCTGGAATGAAGTGTGTAGAAAAATGCAAATAGATCTGAGCCTGTCACCCTGCACAAAACTCACATCTAAGTGGATCAAAGACCTCAACTTAAACCCAGCCACTTTGAACTTGATAGAAAAGAAAGTGGGAAATACACTTCTACAAATTGGCACAGGCCACCACTTCCTAAATATAACACCAGTGGCACAGACACTAAGACCAACAATCAATAAGTGGGATCTCCTGAAGCTAGGAAGCTTCTGCAAAGCCAAGGACACTGTCAATA
>PVIH01008034.1:0-32849 GCA_004025045.1 Sigmodon hispidus
AAAACCACATGATCATATCCTTAGATGCGGAAAAAGCCTTTGACAAAATCCAACACTCCTTTATGATTAAAGCCCTGGAGAGATCAGGAATAAAGGGAGAATACCTAAATATAATAAAGGCGATTTACAAGAAGCCGACAGCCAGTATAAAACTTAATGGAGAAAAACTCAAAGAAATCCCACTAAAGTCAGGAACTAGGCAGGGATGTCCTCTCTCCCCTTATCTATTCAATATAGTTCTCGAAGTTTTAGCTAAAGCAATAAGGGAACGAAAAGAGATTAAGGGCATACAAATTGGAAAAGAACAAGTGAAGCTATCTCTATTTGCAGATGATATGATTGTATTCATAAGTGACCCACAAAATTCTTCCAAGGAACTGCTACAGCTGATAAACACCTTCAGCAATGTAACAGGATACAAGATTAACTCAAAGAAATCAGTAGCCCTTCTATACACTAAAGATAGAAGAACTGAAAAAGAAATAAGGGAAATATTACCCTTCATAATAGCTGCAAATAGTATTAAATACCTTGGAGTAACTATAACCAAAGAAGTAACAGACCTATTTGATAAAAATTTTAAATCGCTGAAGAAAGAAACTGAGGAGGATAACAGAAAATGGAAAGCTCTCCCATGTTCCTGGATTGGTAGTATCAACATAGTAAAAATGGCAATTCTACCAAAGGCAATCTAAAGATTCAATGCAGTGTCCATCAAAATCCCAACACAATATTTTTTGGACCTTGAAAGAACAATACTCAATTTCATTTGAAATAACAGGAAAGCCAGGATTGCCAAACAATTTTACTCAACGAAAAAACCTCAGGAGGTATCACCATCCCTGACTTCAAGCTATACTATAGAACTACAGTAATAAAAACAGCCTGGTACTGGCATAAAAATAGACTTGTGGACCAATGGAATAGAATTGAGGATCCAGACATTAACCTAAAAATCTATGAACACCTGATCTTCGACAAAGAGGCCCAAAATATTCAATGGAAAAAAGATAGTATATGCCATAGCTGGATGGAAGTGTGTAGAAAAACGCAAATAGATCCGAGCCTGTCACCCTGCACAAAATTCAAATCCAAGTGGATCAAAGACCTTAACTTAAACCCAGCCACTTTGAACTTGATAGAAAAGAAAGTTGGAAATATCCTCGAACGCATTGGCACAGGCGACCACTTCCTAAATATAACACCAGTGGTGCAGACACTAAGACCAACAATCAATAAGTGGGATCTCCTGAAGCTACGAAACTTCTGAAAGCCAAGGACTCTGTCAATAGGACAAAACGACAGCCTCCAGAATGGGAAAAGATTTTCACCAACCCTACAAGTGACAGAGGACTGATCTCTACGATATATAAAGAGCTCAAGAATCTAGAGCCCAAAACCTTGAATAACTCAGTCAAAAAATGGGGTACAGATCTAAAAAGGGAATTCTCAGCAGAGGAACTATGAATGTCTGAAAGGCACCTGAAAAAGTGCTCTTCATCTTTAGCCATCAGAGAAATGCAAATCAAAACAACTTTGAGATACTACCTAACAACTGTTAGATTAGCTAAGATAAAAGGCACAGATGACAGCCTATGCTGGAGAGGATGCGGAGCAAGGAGTATGCTCCTCCATTGTTGGTGGGAGTGTAAGCTTGTTCAGCCACTTTGAAATGCAATATAGTGGTTTCTCAGAAAATTGAGAATCAATCTCCCCAAGGACCCAGCAATACCACTTCTGGGTGTATACCCTAAAGAGGCACATTGACACTCCAAAGGTATCAGCTCAACTATGTTCATAGCACCATTATTTGTAATAGCAAGAACCTGGAAATAACCTAGATTTCCCTCAACTGCAGAATGGATTAACAAACTATGGTACATCTACACAATGGAGTACTACTCAACAGTAAGAAAAAATGATATCCTAAAATTTGCAGGCAAATGGATTGATTTGGAAAATATCCTCCTGAGCGAGGTATCACAAACTCAGAAAGATAAACAAGGGATGTACTTACTCATTAGTGGTCTCTAAACAAATAAACAAGAAAAAAAGCCAAGCATGCCCAAGCTGCAAACCACAACCACTGAACAGCTGTGGGATCAGAAACACCCTGGACTTACCCTTAGGACCCCACTCCAACTATAGGAACACCTCACTCACTCTTGAGGGAGGGGTGACAAAACTGGATTTGCCAGGAGTGGAGACTGATCTATGCATTATTGGGTCAGTGGGACCATAGGACTGTCTGGTCCCTGCCCAGGGAGGGGATGGGGAGTTGCAGAGAAGATAAATGACCAGATGTGGTGGGAGGGGGAAGGGACCTTGAATAAGGATATACAGGGATGGAAAAAAAATTCAGAGGGAAAGCTGAACACAAAGTAAATATATGTGTAGCAGTCTTATTTGCATTATCACCCTTGATAAGTCATGCTTATAATTTTTATCTTCTTTATAGTTTTTGTTAACTTATCAGCACTTTAAATTCATTTTACTGTTTTTCTTGATAAATACAAAATAAGTAAAGAAGAAAAAGAAAAAAAAAAAAGAATCCTGCACTGAAATGTTTTGGAACTGGACTTTTTTTACTTTGGAGACTTTTAATGAACAGCTTCAATTTTCTTTGGTGTTACAGAACTATTTAGGTCATTAATCTGATCTTGAATTCATCTTGGTAAATGGTACCTGTGTCCATTTCTTCTCAGCTTTCCATTTTTATGGAGTATAGATTTTCAAAGTATGACATGATAATTCTCTGCACTTCCTGGGGGTCTTGATTTGGATACTTCCTCTCGGCTTTTTGGTTAGTTTTGGTAAGCTATTATCTATCTCATTGACTTTCTCAAAGAACCAAATCTTTGATTATTTGATTTTTTTGTATTATACTTTTTGTTTCAAATGTGTTGATTTTAGCTCTAAGTTTGATTATTTCCTACTGTCTATTCCATCTAGGTGAGTTTGTTTCTAATTGTTCTAGGGCCTTCAGTTGTGCTAATAGATCTCTTATATTGAATTTCTCTAGTCTTTTCATGTAGGCATCTAGTGCTGTGAATTTTCCTCTTCAGACTGATTTCATTGTATCCCATAAGTTTGGATATGTCATGGATTCATTTATGTTAAGTTCTAGAATGTCTTTGATTTCTTTCTTAATTTATTCCTTGACCCATACGTGGTTCAGTTGAGTGATGTTTAGTTTCCATGAGTTGGTAGGTTTTCTGTGATTTTTCATGTTGTTGAACTCTAAATTTAGACCATGGTGATCTGATATGGTACAAGGTATTATACCCATTTTTTTGTACCTGTTCATATTTGCTTTATGACATAATATGTGGTCAATTTTAGAGAAAGTTTTATGGGGTACTGAGAAATATATATATTCCTTTATGTTTGGGTAAAAAGTTCACTATATATCTTCTAAGTCCATTTGTGCCATAACAGAGAATAAGATACCCCATTTCTCTGTTTAGTTTCTGTCTAGTTGACACATCCAAGGTTGAAAGTGGGTTATTTAAGTCTCCCATTATTAGTGTGTCAGGTTTAATATGAGGTTTAAGATTTCATAGTGTTGCTTTACATATGTAGGTGCCCTTGTATTAGGGGCATAGATATTCAGGATTGAAATTATGTCTTGGTGAATTTTTCTGAGATGTATATGTAGCAATCCTCCTGGTCTCTTGTTATTGATTTTAGTTTAAATTCTATTTTGTTAGATATTAGAATGGCTACACCAGCTTGTTTCCTAGGGCCATTTGATTGGAAAGTATTTTCCCAAACCTTTACTCTGAGCCTGTGTCTGTCTTTAAAGTCAAGGTGTGTTTCTTGTAGGCAACAGAAGAATAGTTTCTGTTTTTGTCTCCATTGTGATAGGGTGTGTCTTTTCATAGGTGATTTGGGTCAATTGATAGTAAGGAATTTTCATGGCCAATGACAATATTTCCTGTCATTTTTCATTTTTGCTAGTAGGTTGTTTATCCTTTTTGCAGGGGGTGGGGATACTTCTTTGGTGGGCTTATTGTTTGTGTTTACAAGGGTGTTTCTGGTTTCCTAATTTGGAGATTTCCCTGTAGTGCCTTTTGTAGAGCTGGATTTGTGGTTAGGTATTGTTTAAATCTGAATAGTTTGTGAAATATCTTGTTTACTCCATCTATGTTGATTGATAATTTTGCTGGGTACAGTAGTCTAGGTGAGCATCCATTCACTTTTAGTGTTTGTATAATGTCTGATCAGGACCTTCCTGCTTTTATTGTTTCCACTGAATATTTGAGTGTTATTCTAATGGGTCTGTCTTTATAAGTGATTTGGCCTTTTTCCTTTGCAGCTCTTAGTATTTTTTCTTTGTTCTGTAGGTTTAGTGGCTTGATTATTATGTGGCCAGGAGACTTTTGTTATGTGTCTATTATATTTGGTATTTTGCAGGCTTCCTGCATCTTTATAGGCATTTCCTTCTTTAGGTTGGGGAGGTTTTCTTTTATGATTTTGTTGAATATATTTTTTGTGCCTTTGAGCTGGTATTCTTCTCCTTCTTCAGTTCCAATTATTCTCAGGTTTGGCCTTTTCGTGATGTCCCAAAATTCCTTGATATTTAGTGTTATTTCTTTTTTGGTTTTAGTGTTTTTTGTTTCTTTCTTTCTTTTTTTTAACTGATGTATCTGTTAACACTATTCTGTCTTCCACCCCAGAGATTCTCTCCTCCATCTCTTAGATTCTGTTGGTTATGCTTGAATCTGTGGTTCCGGGTCTTTTTTTTTTTTTTTTTCAGATTCTCTATTTCCAGCTTTGTGTTTGTTTGTGCCTTCTTTTTTGCTTCTATTTCAATTTTTAATTCTTCGTAAATTTCTTTCATCTGTGTTTTTTCTCTCTCTCTCTCTCTCTTTTTCTTTATTTTCTTTCAGGGTCTTGTTCATCTCTTCTAATTTTCTGCTTGTATTTTCTACTATTTCTTTATGGGAATTTTTTATATCTTCTTTTAAGGCTCCTATTAGTTTCATAGAGCTGTTTTTAAGGTTATTTCCTCCTGTTCCCTCTTAATTGTTATGTTCAGGTCTTGAAGTTATAGAACCATTTGCTTCTTCTGGTGGTGTCTTGTTAACATTTCTGTTGTTGTATGCATTTTTGCATTGGAATCTGTCCATTATTTCCTCAATCCACTCTTGGTTAGTTTTTGTTTGGCTCTTAGTGGATTGTTGGTCTGAGGGCTCTTAATCAGCTATGAGTTTAGTCGGTCACCTGCTCTTGTGAGGTCAAAGTGCTATGATGCCAGTTGTTACCTCCTGACCTCCCACCTCTCAGCTATGTGCCCAGGGACTTGGTTGTTCCCCTGCTTCTATTATACCATCCATGTTCTGGATGGACTGTGTTTCATGCCAAAGCTGAGTGCCTGTCTCAGTGCCTGGGTTCAGATCTGTCTTATTCTTTTGTCCTGTTTTTATTAGATCTTTGAGAATTTTACACAATACATTTGACTATAATCATCCCTACCCCCAATATTCTCAGACACCTGTCAATTCAGTCCACTTAAAATTTTGTACTTTCTCCCTTTTTTCACATCATCAAATAGTTTGTTCTGTTTCCACTCTGAAATATAAATCTGCAATACAATATTTAATGCATATTTGAGCAAAACTTACTCAGTAGTTATCATTTGCCAGTAATTACTTTGATAAGGGTTGGACTTAGTGCCCATCTCCCCTCTCTGTGCTTCCAATTTGTCTCACTAAGCTTTGCAGACATTTGCATAATTCTTCAATTTCTGTTAATTGATATTTACTACTGACAAACTTTGAACCAAAAGGCTTAGGAAATGTAGTGCCATTGATGCTCTGCACAAGCAATTGCTAATGATCTTGGTTACATCTGAGAACTTGATCTTAAGACCATATTGCAGGTTAGAAAGTATGACTTCTTCGTTTAATAATAATAATATAATAATAATGATAAAAGACCATATTGCTGAAGATATTATGCACCTCAGTCATAGGGAAGTGATCATTTAACCTGATACCATCTGGGATTTTCATTCACTCTAGGTTAGGCTTCAAAGAGCTGGAAGGTGATATGTATGGTATTTGAGAAAAACAAAGCCAAGCCAGTTTTGCTGAGTTTTGAATGGGTGAATATGCCAGTTACAACAAGACAAGCCTACTTGTGCAATAGTGACGTGAACATCCTAGGAACAGCCAACCACTTTGTTATTGGATTTGAGTCTCACCTATATTCAATACTATTACTGGAGTCAAAAACCTGAGGCTAGACAGATCACAGGCTCTACAGAAGAACTTACTGCTATTTTTAGAGTCTTTTAAAAATTTTAATTGATATTTTGTGAATTTCATAACAAGCAACCCAACCTATTTGTCTTCCCATTGCTCCATATCTGCTCTCTGCCTTTGCAGCACCAATAAAAGAAATAAAAAATCTAAAAGTTATTAAAAATGTAAAATTTAAAAATAAAAATAAATTCTCTCTGCAGTCACCCAGTCTGTACTTTTGTCCAAACAGCTTTTCAATGAGTCATTGGTCTCATTTGAAGCATCTGGCTTCTGCTACACAGTCAATACTGGATTCTCACCAGGCCTGCTCTCAGATAACCTATTGTTTCCCTATGTCATGGAGATCTTGCTACATTGTGTCTGTAAGACTGGACACTTCACATGTTTCAGGAGTTCTTAAATGAGCTAGATGTGATGAGCCAATTCAGACTTGTATCTAATCCCGGGTAGTAGCTGAGTTAGTTAGTCATCCCACCTATTTTTCAACGTCCATACCACAAGACCAGATTTCCTGCTTTGCCCAGGTGAAGGGTGAGGCTAGCTCTCCTGCTTCTGGTATTTGATAAGGGGCAGGATTTGCCTCCCACCTGAATGCCATTGAGACAAGTTCTTCAGCAATTCCCTGGCAAAGGGCTGGGCCAGATCATCTAAGGGTCAAAGCTGTCAAAGGGTGGGTTTACTTCTTCTTCTCTCAGACCTTTGGGTCCAGCTCTCCAAGCTTCCATGCCATGAAAACCAACTCTCCTACATTACTTAGGCAAGGTGCAGCTCTCTCAAGTGCTGCAGCTAGATAGGGGCAGGACTGCTTTACCTGCATTGTCCCAGAAAAGAAGGGGTCCAGCTCACCAGCTCTTACATCTTTGGTTCAGCTCTCCTACACTGCCAGGACGAACAGCAGGACAAGTTCTCTGCTGCTCATGCTTTTGGGGTGACTCAGATACACTCATATTTTTAGAAGTAGCGCTACTGTGGTTCCCAGTTGAGGGGCTGGGTCTTCTTTCTCCAGTGCTATAGTTGGCAAGGAGAAAGGCCATTTCTCCTGCTTTCACAGTGTTTCTTCCACTTGCCTTCAGTACAAAGAAGTGAAGTTATATCTCTTCTTTTCCCGCACCACATAATGACTTACAAGGGTTGGGACAGCTTACCCATACTGCCTAAGTGAGGGAAGGGGCCAGCTATCATGAGTGCCACAGCAAGACAAATGTGGGGCTAGTTTTGTTCACTTCTCAGACATCAACATGCTCTGCTGGCCTTTGGTGGTAACATGGGATGCAGATGTCAACTGAGACCACTACAGCTGTACAGATATAGCCCCAGTTATATTCCTCGGTGGTAGCATGAGTGAAAGCCACCTGTTCTGTTCCCAGAGTTCCTCTATTACACACAGAGTTCTTTGTTTGTTGTTTAGGTCTCAGGGCTTTTCTCTGTCCAGTTTGTCATGTTCATTGGTATTGTCTTTGTACAGCTCACGTTTGGACAATGATGTTGGGGAGAATATTACTAGTGCAGCGGATAGCTTCTAATATTATCAGGGGACACAATCTAACAGAAAACTCCCCATTCCTCTTTTTATTACCTTCTATCTGCTACATATTCAGTCATGTTCTCTGAACCTTAGATTAGAAGGGTTTTATAAATTTATTCATTGAGAATAGGCTCCAAAAAATTGGTTGTTGTTTTCTGTCTCATTCTGCCACAAAGAAAGTTTTGGTGAGGGGTAAAGACAATATCCACTGAATTACTGAAACAGCATAAATTGCTAATAATAGTCTATAAAAGTTATTGCTATTGTTTTGCTAAACATACATATCAATAAGCTGGCACATAGAGACTTATGGTTATATCCATATATTAGGACATCCATCACCCTTATCAGAGAGGTTTCTAATTGGAGTTCACATTAATTACAATGAGAACCACAGACAGAAAGGGTATAAAAATTAGAAGATGACAAATGCTCAGCAGAAATAAGAAACATCTATAGCACACATTCTGTTCCAAATTCTCATGGATCTTGGTAAAGAGAGAACAAAATGATCATAAGAACCATAGATTATACTTTATTATTTCCTTTGACTGTTTTTTAAATAAACAGTTCTCTGAAATTTATTGTTCCAGACTCTAAACCATTGATGTTAATGATAAGTAATAAAAGATCCTCATATTCTGTGCTCTTCCCTTGCTCAGTGTCCAGAAATATGTTAGATTTGTTTCATTTTCTCTGATGCTACTAAACTCTCATTTTGGCCACAAATCATTTCTTATCTCTCCTAGTAAATTAATAATAATTTATTTTCAAAAGGGCTCCATTTCATATATAACGTAAGAATAAAATTGAATTGTTTTGAATAACACATTATCTTCTTAATTTCTAGCTTTGTCTTAATTATACTTATATCACACATGTGCCACTTAGTTACAGAAAATGTAGCATTTCTTTTTTTTATTATGTACAAAGTACATTTTCTATCCGTGTATATCCTTATTCAAGGTCCCTTAGCCCTCCTACCCCACTTTCAGTCACTCTCTCTGTTCCACATCTCCCTGTCTCCTCCCCAGCAAGGGCAGTAGGTCCCAAGGACCCAATATTGCTCAGTTCAGCATCCACTCCTGGCAGATCCAGTTTCCTCACCCCAACTGAGGTGAGGAAAGCATTAACTGAGACTGAATTAAGTAGCATTTCTATGTTACATATCAACACTTTACTTTTCTATTGGAAGGATAGAGGGAAAAGAGGAAAGTAAGGAAGAAATGAAAGGAGAAAGGAAGGAAGGAAGGATGAAAGAGAGACTACTACAAGTGAATGCTGTGTCATTTCACAATTTAAAATGGTTAAATCAGCATACACAGTATTATGATTCATTATATCACTTTCCCAATCTTTTCTTATTGATTATTTACAACCTTCTCTCTGCATCATCTACTGACACCTCCTGCACTGTAGCATTTTGTTCATCTCTCATAGATCCTATTTTACTTCCTGTCACAAGTCTCCTACTGTCTGTCATTCAGCCTTTTCTTAACATCCCTCTTTGTATTCTGTTTAGTTAGTTTCATAGCCTATAGCCATTATCAAAGCCACTAACATACATAAATAGAAACATTATATAAGAAAGAGCATATGTTTGTGTCTTTTTAAGCCTAGGATACCTTTCATAACAAAATATTATTTGAGACCTCAATATTTTCCAGAAAGAGTTATTTTGTTTTGCTTTACATTTGAATAATATCTTATTTGTAAATGTACTGCACTCTTATTACTAATTTATCAACTGGTTATACTTTCTGACATTTGAGAGAGAACATCAATAAGAATTGATATGGCAATAACTCTTCATTATGACAGGGTTTTGAATATATGTCCAAAGTGTTGTAGCTAAGTCATATAGTACTTTTCTTTTTAATTTATTGAAAAATATCTATGTTAATTTGCAATCCAAGTATCTTGAGCTATTCTGTTTTAATAAAAATTTACAGGCTATTCAGTATAATTTTTTCAACTAAGTCTAACCAAGCTACTCTAATGTTAATCTGTACAACAAATTAATAGCATAAGAAAGCTAAGAAATGTATGTCTGAGTCTGTAAAAATATTTATATATCATATACTTTTTAAAGATTATTAAGTTTAGTAGAAATTAGCTTGTTAATAAAATAATTTTAACTGTATTCACTTATAGCAATCCTTGTTATAATATTGTTTGAAAAAAAGTATAAAAGCAGTATAACAAATTCTAAAATAATATAGAAAGTAGAATAAATCTTACAGTATAAATATTTCCTTAAATATTCTACCAATGATAAGGTGATTATGTTCTGTAAATGAAAACCTACCAAAATCCACTATATTTATAAATTATGGTTAATATTATTATCTGCTGCTTATTATTGGTTTGATTGACATTAACCAGTAATGTCTGTGAAGTCAATGATAACTTATATTTGATATGCTTTAGTCTGGTTCTAGCTCATTAGTGAGTTTTCACTATAACAAATGCATTACTTTTATGTTTGTACTGTATTCTGTATAAAATATACCATTCAATGCATTGCTATATATATATATACTATTAGATATCTTATATATAATTTATTATTATTGATTTCTTATTACCTTTAGGAGAGATACTGTAGAAATTATAAAAACCTGAATAACTTTAAAATACATTTCTTTGTGCCACACTGAATGCAAATGTGCTTTTAATTGGTACCTTGAATAAATATCCAGATTATAGTGACACAAGAAGCAAGAAATTGTCAGCATTATTAACATTAACCTTGTTTTTTAAATAACATTTAAAACTTTTATTTACAAGGTAATATTTAATTGATTTTGGGCATATTTGAGCTTTCCTAAAGCTGGTCTTTGTGATGTCATTTACCACACACAATAGGAAGATAGTGGTCTGTATTACTAAGAAAGTTATAAAGACAATTTTCAATAATTCATCTATTGCATCAACTGGTTCTGTCAGCAGCACAGATATAAGTTTGCACTGGTGCTGAGAGGTAAAAACAGGCTTCTATGTTAGCCTAAATTATCTTCAAATGTATGCATACACAGTGAAGGGTGTAGCAGCAGAATTCTAGATTCCTAAGGTTAGTCTTAATCAAAATCTCAAGAGAGAATTTTCCAGTGTTTAAATTTTTTAGTCAAGATTTACTATCTACAAAATCAATACATAATCAGTTTCATTGTCATTAGATGTTATCCAATGTTCTAACAGTTATCAGATTTTATCCACTTTTTATTGTTTTTTGAAAATCACTACCAAACATTATATAAAAAAGCAAAACTTTCAGAATAGATAACAAAAAACCCATACAGTAATAAAGCTTTTCTTTTCTTTAAAATATATGAAAATAAAGCCAGGTTCTGCTCAGCTACAGATAAAGAAAGCACAGTAGGTCACAGCTAATGCCCAAGGATGCACTATGGCCACTACAAATTTATTTACTGGACTTCACCTCTGTAAAACAAAGAAAACTCACGAGTAGCTAAGTCATTAAATTTAACAGTTGTCATCTACCTGAAAATAAAGCTGAGGAGTTTGAGACATAAAAGTTTCTGTTAAAGATAAAGTAGATATAATAGGAAAAGTTGAGTATAATTACAAAATGCCTTTTTTCTCTTTTTATTATATCTGCTTAAAAGAATTCAAGTGCTTCATGACTAAAATATTGCTTAACAGTAATAGAGTATAGAGTGATAATAAATAGGTGGTGAATTTACATCTAAAACCACAGTTTTTCTGACTGTTGTTAAGGAGACTCTGGCCATTCTTTGCAGAAGATAAAAACATAGAAATTACAAGAGCCTTAAATAGCTTTATCGATGGAGAAAATGTTAAGTCATTTTAATAATAAAGATCAGGCAATTAATATTTTCAACTTTTCCAGTTATACAGTTTATAGCAACTTCTAATTTCCTAAGTTTAACAAAAGCACTATTGATAATATGTAACTAAATGGACATTACATGTTCAAATGTACATTGAAATAAGTATTTTACACTTCAATAGATTCCACTCCTACTGACCACATTTATTTTGTTTCATTTTATATTTAGTGTATATTTTGCATGAAAAAATGTCTGTGTTCTACCTGCATGCCTGGTGCACATGGAAGTCAGCACAGAGTATTTTATTCCCTATAATTGAATTTCCAGATTGTTGGAACCATCCTTGTGTGCTGAGACTGAACCAAAAGCCTCTAGCTGAGCCTAACCTGGATTGAGGAGCTTTAGATTTTATTTTTTATGTTGCATGTATTTTAGAGAAAAGAGAAGTTGTTTTTTTTCTTTTTACTTTATAGGATTTTTATCTATTCTGAATGTTTTGTTTTTTTTTTTATAAAACTTTTGATATTGATTTTCAAAAAACAATACAAATTAAAAAATAGAAAAAAAAAACAGCAAATGATCTTAAATCCTGAGCCTTCTCTCCAATTCTACTTTTTACATTTTTAAATGAAAAAACTGAGCTTAGCTAATAGTATGTAAGAATAAATCAGTATAGTATATCAGGATCTTAGGTCCACAAAAGAGTAAATAACTTAGACAAAGAAATGACTTTGGAGACTGGGATGGTTTCAAACATTAACCAATTTGTTTTTCAAAATATTAGACAAATGGCAGTATTCCATGTTGCAAATACAGTTTTATAAAACACATTCAGAAAAACAGGTTAGTTTTAAAATCTCCCTACTCATCCATGAGGAAACCAACTGATTCTAACAAATTCCAAATTAAGAACTTTGGAGTGAAAAATGTCTTACTTTTTATTACACTCTACTCTTTCTCCACTAAGGTATCAGAATGGCATACATGAATTAACTTGCTGGTTACTCCAGCTAGGTATCCAGGGAACAGAAATTCTCCTAAAGCTGAAACACAAACAACCTGAAACTGCTAGGATCCCATGTGATACAGAAACAATAAATTAATACTTAGAAAGTTACAAATGAAGAACTCAAGATGAGAATCAGGAAAATTATCAAATGATAGCTGAAGTCAGAGCTGCAAATAAAATCAGTAATGGGCTTGACAAGTACTTTGACATTCAATTAAATTTATTTTTAAAGTATTGCATAGTTATAAAAAACATATTAAGAAAAAACTTCTTGTTACATTTTCACAAAAGTTTAGAGTTTAATAAATTGACTATACAGAAAAAGGATATACAAAAACATAACAATTGCAATATTGCTTTCTGTATATTCTTAACTATTTAGAGAACTTTCATTAGATCAATAGTCTCTGCGGGAAGGTTTAGTTGTATACTATATTTTTGTAACAAAAATATAAAAAGGAAAGAAAAAATATGCATCTCATATATTTTTCCCTGTGGTAATCCTGAAATAAACTTATTTCAGTGAGTTTCCTATTATGAAAGAGTAGCTGAAGATATACTATATTTGTTTATGCTGTTGAACTTTTGTTTAATGTTGGAAATATGTGTTGTCTTCTTTTTTTGCTGCATTTGCTTAACTGTGTGAACTGTGTTACTTTGTCTCTCTAAAACACCTGACTGGACTAATAAAAAGCTGAACAGCCAAAAGCAAGGTGGGATAAAGGATAAAGGGCTGACATTCAAAGAGAAAAAATAGGAGGAGAAGAGTAAAAATATAGGGGCAAGAAAAAGAAGAGAGGGGGCCATCAGGGGCCATCCACCCACCTACACAGCCAGGCACAGAGTCAGAGGTAAAGAAGGGCATGTAGAGAGATAAAAGCTCAGAAGCAAAAGACATATGGGATAATTTAAGTAAAGCTGGCTAGACAAAAGGCAAGCTAAACCCAGGCATTTGTAAGAAAGAATAATACTCAATATATTTATATTTATCTTTGCTTGTTTGCTTTTGAGGTTTGAACGAGCCATGTCCCTCACAATTTCTTGTATTTTTAGACTTGGTCCTGGTTTGATGATGTTGTTTGCAGAGGTTTAAGTGGTGACATTTGTTGAAAGAAGTGTGTCACTATTGGTTGAGGTTGAGATTATGGGTCTCATCCTATTCATTTTTTTGCCTGTCTACTTAGAGCTTGTATTGAAGATATAAGCAGTCAGTTTTCTGCTTCTTTCATTATGACAATGGTTTGTTGTCTTGCCTCTAATTTACCATCATGGATATTCATCCTTCTGGAAGATTAAACCAAAATAAACTCTTTCATGTGTAAGGTCTTTCTTTTTGGAGTTTTATTAGAGTAATAGAGAGTAACCAGTACACTTTTCTATATATTTCTTAACATCATAAAATAGTAGGGTAGACCTTTAATTTTTCGTTTTTGTTCTATTATCATATATATTTAAGTATATAAATAACTTCTAGGACTTTGCTGTTATTTCCCACAATTTTTCACATGGTGTGGGTTTATTAACTTTCTGCTTAAAATATGTCTTCAATTTCTGTTGTCATTTTATTTTTAATCATGGGTCAATAGGAAACATATTGCCCAATTTCTAACAGCTGGAATCTTTCTAATTATCTTTTACTTGTTTATTTTTAGCATAATATTTTAGTAGTCAAAAATTATTTGAAGAATCATTTTACCTTTTGAATTTCATTTAGCTCAATTTTAGAATGACAATATGTGAACATTTTATTCATTTCCCATCCATACCTTAAAAAACATTTGATATTCCCTAGATTTTTATATAGTAACAGACATACTTGGATTTATATATACTATATTTCAGTCTTTCATGTATATTTTATTTGTACTTTCTATGGAATTTCTAAATGATTAAACAAATACCACCTTTCTTCTTACTATTTTAATTAATACTCTTTGCAGTATTATGGTTACTATCATCAGAGATTAATCTAAAATTATTGACTTTTCATAAGCTTACACAAGTAACGAGTATTCTAAAATTTACAAAAATACCAACATTTTTGAACACTATGATTAATCATATATTTTATATTGCAATTTTTTATTATGAATAAAGTCATATTTTTATCCATGTATACCCTTGTTTTTATTTTTAAATTTACATACAATATATTTTGAACATAGTCTTATCCCATACTCAAATCCTTCCAGATCCTATGTAACTCCCTACTTAGCAAACTATGTTATTCTATTTTTCAAAATGGCTAAAAATAAAACAAAGATAAAATAAACCATCAAAAACAATAAAATAGAAATATTAATCACAAAAAAACCAGTACACACACATAAACACGCAAGTGTACATACATGCTCGTGTGTGCACGAGCGCACGTGCACGCACACACACACACACACACACACACACACACACCTTAGAATGTATTTGGGGTTGACCAACAGCTCCTAGGAATAGGAGCTTCCCTGGAGTATAATTTTATATCCTGTGACAGTCCATTAAAAAAAAATCTTGTTTTTTCTTTCCAAGCAAGTATCAGTTGTAAATAATGTCTTGGTTAAGGATGGGATTTTTCTGTTCACTTTCTCTTTTCAGCACTGGGAGTTTATTTGGTTCAAAATTGAAAGCAAGGCTTTGTGTTTCTACAGTCTTTATTAAGGCATTTAAACATTCTTTTTATGTCTTTTAATATATTGATAATTGCTATTGAGATATTCTTGTCCTATGATTTAACTAAATTGTTTTTCCCAGTATCTATTATAGTGAAGTTGATAGATTTTCAACAATGGTGATTGTTCATGTTTAATTTTAGTGCTGGGGTCTAATAATTTTGAGTTTTAACATTTAAAGTGATTTTTAGTATAAATCGATGATTTTGCATTGGTTGTGTGGCTATTCCATGCTTTAGTTTCTGTTGCTCTTTATAGATCTGAGGCAATTGTAGCTTCTCTGGGTTGTGGAGTCCCGATATACAGAGGTTTGAACAGTACACTGGAAACACAAAGGATCAGAGATGGATGAGAATGAATAACTAAAAACTTTACATATAGGCCAATGCAATTATTACTTAGAAAAAGTGTTCAGTTACACTTACTCACAAATATTTGTTACTTCCTCAAGTTTTTATTTATTCATTTAGAATTTCATACAGTATTATTTGATCATATTATTTGTTATTACGTAATGCCTCTCATTCCTACCCTAGTTCCCCACTCACTCAACTCAATGTCCCTTTCTCTGTTAAAAATAATTAAGACAAAACAAGAAAACCATATCCCCAAGCTTTCAAAACAAAACAAAACAAAAAACAAACTATGAAGTCAAATTGAGGTTAGCCAACTATTCCTGAACAGGTGGTTTCCCCTGTAGTGTGACTGACAAATCCTGGGAGAGTTCATTGAAGAAAACTAACATTCCCCTTTACAGACGCTATCAATTATGCATATTTCTCGACTAGGATTTTTGCTGGCTATTTCTCTATGGCAAGCAGGGATTTAATCCAAGATCTGAGCCTGTATATGTATGTATATATGTTGCCACATCTCTCTGAGTCCATATACATATCAGCCTTGTTATACCTGAAAAACAATTTTCTGAAAATTGTTCAACATATTTTGATCTAGCAATATTTTTACTGTCTCCTATATAACTTCCTGATCCTTTAGAGAGAACAATGAAAAACACAACCCCTTTAATGATAAGCATTTTATATCCTCTCATTATGAGATATTCTCCATGATGGGCCACTGCTAATTACCATCTACTTCAAGAAAAACTTATCTGTAGAGCATGGAGAAATGCATGATCTATGGGTTTTATCATATATCTCAAAAATTATTTTATTTCTGAGTTCATTTAAGCAGAAAAAATAATAGTGAGTTTTTTTTAGGGCCTTTGTCATCTCTAGCCCTAGTTCCTTGGCCTCATTAATAGTATCATCCCATTTGTCAGGCCTTGATAAAACACTAGTTGGTTACTCCCATAACATTTGTGCCACTATTGTACCAGTGTACGTATCTTGTAGGCAGACTGTTCTTGTAGTACAAAGTATTTTTAGCTGTGACAAATTGATTATTAATTTTCTCTTTGTCTATATTTCTCTCTAGATCATATAAATCATTTGGGTGTTATTCTTTCTTTTCTGTTTTCATTCCTGTGTTTATATGATTACTTTTATTTTTATGTAAAAATCTAGTAGAGAGATTCTGTTATGATTTGGTTATGAAATGTTTATCAAAAGCTCATGTTTGTAGCACTAGTCAAATACCAAGTAAAAAGATTTTTAAAGGCCAGAAAGTAGTTAATTTATAGGGGATTACTATAGAAAGTAGAAAAATAGAGTTGAACTTCGAAAACTTCATCCACCATTGCCACTGGACGATTTCATTCAACCTCCTGATTGGTGTAGTAGTGGACCCATCACCACCTCATGCTTAACTGTCACAAACATGCTTGTCATCCTCAAATGAGACCACATTCTAATTTTTTAAAGATTTGTATTAAGATTTATTATGTATACAGTGTTCTGCCTTTATGTGTGCCAGAAGGCCAGAAGATGGTGCCAGACCTCATTATAGATGGTTATGAATCACCATGTAGTTGATTGCAATTGAACTCAGGACTGCTAGAATAGACAGTGCTCTTAACTAGTGAACCATCTCTCCAGTGAGACTGCATTCTATTAATTGGCTCAGTTAAGTATTTCATGGACATGATGAGAAAACAAAATCACTAAATGCATTCTTTTAATTTCTTTTTGAGTTGTCAGTATATGTGTTTATTTCATGTAATTTAATAAACATGTTTTTTGAACATAAACATTTACATTATCAATGTAACTTTTATGGTAATCTCATATTATTGTGCTCTGGATTTAACATGTTTTAACAGTATACTGTTAGAAACAAAGTTAATGTTTCTTTTTGGTTTTATCTTATTATTATTGGAGATTTTTTTGTTTTGAACAGCCTCACTGTGCTGGGTTAATTTGATGTGATACTGATTTGCATATAGTTGTAATTCTAATCACTTTCCTTAAAATTTATTTTTAAGTGCTGGAGCAATTATGGTTTTGATTACTTGTTGCTCTTGCAGAGGACTGAGACTAAATTTTCAACATGTGTGTGGTCTATCACAACCAATTGTAACTCCTGTGCTAAGGCTTTAGACAACTGCTTTTGATTTCTTTATAATCCACAAACTCACACATGACACATATATGTAAATATACAGACATAACATTCTTACATGTAAAATAAATGAATACAATTTTAATTTAATTTTATATTATTTATTCATCATGTAGCTCTGAATACAATCTATAACATGTTTACTAACCAAGTGGGAGTGGCTATGTAGAAATATTAATTTCAATAGTTGTAATTAGTTATTTGAAATCAAATACAAAAAAACAGCCAAGAAAGATCTTGAACAGAAAACCACAAAAATTAGAAGAAAAAAATATTTTACTTAGTCACTAACAGGCAAATGGAGTTAGAGGACAACATCACTAACCAACCAAATCCATCCGAAGCTGTTTTATCTTAAATAATATGAATCTAGTACCTAAATGCTCTTAGTCAAAATATGAGATGTTTGTAGCTGTAGCTACCTAGTTATAAGTTATGCAAAGATGTAATATACACAGAAAGTCTGAGTATTGGATATTATTTTTTGTTTTTGAGATTTTTGACTGCAGAGGAAGGAACAAGAACTGCTAAGATACATTTGATTTAAGTGTTGTTGAAATAATCCAGCTTATATATCTTGAAGATATCTTGCCTTCTAATTTTAAGTCAAAAGATATATTATGTCAGAGAAGAGGTTATGCTTTTTTTCTCAGAAAATGAGAGACTATGGATTCATTATGGGTTAAAGAAAATAAAGTTTGATCAAGAAAGAACCCCTAAAAAATGGAAACAGTAGAAACAGATGGCCCAGATGATCCAACATATTACATCACCTCTGCTGCAGTTTCCTCTAAGTTCTGCCTCCAGAAGAGCCTCATGACTGCTGGTTGAGATGATCCAGCCTCACAAACTACTCCTCTCAGTAATTTTCCGTAATCCTAAATAGTGCTTGTGTCCCCATAATATAACCAGCATGCCAATCAGCAGGAAGAAGTCAAGAGAACTATGCCCACATTCCCCCAAAATGGATTATGTATGTTTGTTTTTGTTTAGAGTGTTGCAAACTGTTATGGATAATGGCTTGCAAAATGCTATACAAAAAGATATTAAATTTGAGGCTTTGTTTTAAAAGAAAAAAGGGGAAAATGTGTGATCGTGCTTTTGTACATTGTAAGATTTTTACTTGTACTGATTTAATAAAAAGCTAATTGGTCAGTAGCTAGGCAGAAAGTAGAGGCAGGGCAACCAGACTAGGAGAATGCTGGGAAGATGAAAGACACAAAGCAGACAGCAGCCAGATGGAGAAGAAGCTAGATGAGGATGCTGCAGAGAGAAAAGATACCAAACCATGCGGTTGAATATACAAAAAAAATGTGAGTTAATTTAAGTGTAAGAGGTAGATAGTAATATGCTTGAACTACTGACCTAGAAGTTACTATAATATTAAGCTTCTGAGTTAATTACTTGGCAAGTGGCTGTTAGGTACTTGAGAATCTCTGACCTGGATGGAAAAACTTCTTACTACATCTCTTAGTTTAGTCTACCATATTTTCCATTAATTTCTACAATATTAGAAAAGAAGCAGCATTGGAATGAGGAGAAAAACATCTGGCCCCTCTGGATAGAATTTATGTTTTTCATTCTTACGTTCCTATTAATAATTATACTTAATCTACTTAATAATATTAGTATGATATATATGTATATATTATGCATTAGAGAAAAAGTTTTGCAATCTATATATAAAACAGAGCTCTTGTTTATTTACAGTGTTTTAAATCAAGATTATATACACATAGCTTTTCTTATGTTTGTGACAAATTCCAATAGAAACAAATTTAAAAAGATATACTCTATCCTGGCAGAGAGGCACTATCATGAAGTAGCTGGTTCCATGGTGATGACAGCTTGTAGATGGTCATAGTGCAGTGACAGAGAGAGTAGAGAATGAGAGGTGAGCTATTATCTCTAGTACCATATGTTTTCCCACCAACTAATGGTTTTATACATCCTGGACTTTCACATTAAAAGACAACGGATTCAAATGCAAGATACAGCGGATGATATTTATGACTCAAATCACAGAAACATCAATGTGGAATTGCTATTAGAGAAGAGAAGGCTTGAACTTAGAATCATAATATCTATTTCTAGAAATAACTCTTTCACTTCATAAAAAAAATAAAATGTATGGTTTCGAAAAGGGTACTTTAGCAGATATAACAGCATTTCTGTATTTTATACAACAAATTCTAGAATTAAAGAGAATGGGAGAAATGATAGATGCATAAAAGAAGAAAGATTTGAATATTTTAAACGTTGATGTTCAGCCATGTTTTCATGCTGATATCAGTTTTCTTCTATAAATTTAGATGAATCTCAGGTCAGAGAATACAGCCATATGTGAGACAAGCATGATAACCTAAAGAACTCAAGAACCTAGAGCCCAAAACCTTGAATAACCCAATCAAGAAATGGGGTTCAGATCTAAAAAGGGAATTCTCAGCAGAAGAATTACGAATGGCTGAAAGGCACCTGAAAAAGTGCTCATCATCTTTAGCCATCAGAGAAATGTAAATCAAAATAACTTTGAGATACCACCTGACACCTGTTAGATTGGCTAAGATAAAAGACACAGAGGACAGCCTATGCTGGAGAGGATGCAGAGCAAGGGGGACACTCCTCCATTGTTGGTGGGAGTGTAAGCTTGTTCAGCCACTTTGGAATGCAGTATGGCGGTTTCTCAGAAAATTGAGAATCAGTCTCCCCAAGGACCCAGCAATACCACTTCTGGGTGTATACCCTAAAGAGGCACATTCACACTCCAAAGGTATTAGCTCAGCTATGTTCATAGCAGCATTATTTGTAATAGCAAGAACCTGGAAACAATCTAGATGCCCCTCAACTGAAGAACGGATTAACAAACTTTGCTCTACACAATGGAGTACTACTCAGCAGTAAGAAAAAATGACATCCTAAAATTTGCAGGCAAATGTATGGATTTGGTGAATATCCTCCTGAGCCAGGTATCACAAACCCAGAAAGATAAGCAGGGGAAGTACTCATTCATTCGTGGACTCTAAACAAACAAACAAAAAAAAAAAGAAAGAAAGAAAGAAAGAAAGAAAGAAAGAAAGAAAAAAGCAAAGCATGCCGAAGCTGCAAACCACAACCACTGAACATCTTGGGATCAGAAAAACCTTGGACTGACTCCTTGGACCCCACTCCCCCTAGAGGAACACATGACTCAGTCTTGAGGTTGGGGGAAGAAAACTGGATCTGCCAGGAGTGGAGTAATTATCTGTATTTTGCTACTTACCAATATTCTTAACCTTTAGTATATGTTTCATGTTTAATATTGTTCTTGTTTATTATAGCTCCATTTTGTTTATATTGCCCTTTTCCTGTCCTGGCAATTACCTGATAACTGTTTTATTGTTTATAGTTTTATATTTAGGTTTATAATTTTCTTATTTAGACAAAACGAAGGAGATGTATTGCACAGAAGGTTCTATCACCTTGACCTAGAGGCATGGCCTTTTAGCCAGTGCATATCTGGGAATATGCCTATAACTTTGAGGCACCAGTATTAGGGGTATGACTGGAGAGTGGTTTAATAATGGGGCCCACATATGCAGCCCCTCTCTCTCATGGTCTTGCATGGAAGACCTGACCTGCTGAGTAAAGCTGAGTGGACCAGTCTAACCTTTCCAGGAACTGCTTGACTGATTAATTTCTCTTGTATCAGTGAGTATTCCCCTCTGAACCCCTTAATGAACAATAATTTTATCAGTTTCTAGTGATTATTATTTGCAATAATAAATATGTAAGTTCTGAAATTTTATAATCTTTGATTTGAGTAATTTTTATTGCTTAATTGATCTATTCACTTCTTTTTTTCCATATAGAAAACTGCCTTGTAAAAGAGATGATCCAAAGAAATAGACAGAGGAAATTATTTTCTGTTAAGTACTGACCATCAAGTAATTTCTTTGCAGACACTTCAAGAGAATTGCCTGTTTTCCATCAGTCAGAATTTCTCTCTGAAGGCCACAGTGAAATTTGAAACTCTAAAGTCAAGCAAGATGTGGAACTGTAGGAATTTACTGGCTTTCTGGAGGCTGATGCTTTATGTGAAACCTGGCATAAAACAAGATGTACTGCTGCAAATATCTGCTGATTGTTCAGTGCAATTTGAGTTTTTGAAGCATTTGCTGGATTAATGCAGTAGGCAAGATAATAAATATAGATTGGGCAGGCAATGCATTTTCAGTCAAGAAATTTTATAATACAGTATGAAAATATACAATTTAGCAGTCTAATCAGTTGATTGGTGTAATTTTAACACAGAGATTTTAAATGTTTTATTTGACATTAACACACCTAATAAAGGTTTCATTGGGAAAATTTAAACTGGTGAGATTATTGACTCTGCATATGTTAATTTTTGTTACTGTGTGAAAATAACTGAACAATAACTTACTTAGAAAGGGAAATAATATGACTCACAGTGTTAAAGGTTTCTTCCATTTGCCTTGGATAAGTTGATTCTGGGCTCATGGTTATCAGGACATTACAGTGTTCTCACTGCTCTGTAGAATAGAAACAGAAAGAAAAAAGAAACAAGGAAGACTCTGAAAACCCACATGAATGAACCAATGGTAGAAACCAAGTGTACTTGTGAGGAAATGTCCACATTCATATTATAGCCACAGCTCTATAGAATCACAAAGTAAATTTCTTCAAATAAAACATGGTATTTATCTCTCCTTAGCAGGATTAAAAAAAGTGTTTTAAGAGTTCAAGTAAGTAGTGAAATGTTTGTCTAGTATGCACAGGACTGAGGAGATGTAACTAAATAATGAAATGTCTGCTTAGTATTCACAAAACCCAATGGATGTAAGTACTGAAGTGTTTACTTAGCATGCATAAGGTCTTGAGAATAGAGATGGCCACTGAAGTGTCCACAGCATGCAAGCACCTCAGATTTGAGAGACAATAAGAAATAAACTTCTTGACTGTTCATATGGAATTTTATCACTTAGTTTAATAGGAAATGAGACTGCTAACTATTGGTGACTTTGCAGTGAAATAGAAAACAAACTGCCAATACCATTTCCACAAGAGATGCATCATTTTCCTTACCTTCAGATGGTTACTGGAAACTCATCTCTCTACACATTTGGCAAAATTTTAGGTTGTCAATGTTTACTATTTCTGTTTTTCACTTCTTTTGGTTGTACGGTTTTTTCTTTCTTTCTTTTCTTGGATGTTCCAGTATGTTTTTACTTCTCAGGTTGTATTCTCCACTTTAGAAGCCTTTTGTTTCCACTGCCCCTACTCCCGATTTTTCAGTAAAGCTTCTAAGAATGAGCAGTGTTTCTTCCATATACATCGAGCAAAAGGCTCCCCCCATAGCTCAGCGGAAGGAAGAACCCCTGGACCCACTGCTTCCCTCCAGTGTCCTCTTTAGTCCGCTCCTCCTTGTTTTCCAAGCTTTTCTAAGTGTAAAGGACAGCCAATGGACACCCAGGACAGTTTCATTGTCAAAGTACTAATCTCCAATTGTGCAAATCAGGTAACTCTTAGTCTTTGAAGGTCATGGCACATTTTATGAACATCAGTGTAACATCCATGAGGCTGAAGTTCTTCACATACACTATGTAGAGCTGATATGATGATGATGACCCTGCTCAGTTTCTGTGAGGTTTACAAAGAATGTTTTGAACTGCTGGGTAGGTAATGTCCACAGCAGCAATTTTAGACTCTCAGGTCATTTCTGATACTATAACACACAGATTCAAATAATTCAATGGCCTTTCTACTTCGCTTATTTTTTTCAGGACTGCAAAAACAGATTGTGGATGACGAGTACAGCATTCAGTACAGTGCCAGAGGGTCACAGTCCTACTACATGGTGGCTCATGCTATCTTTGAGAGGGTAGAGAAGCAGTCTGCCCTCCTCATTAACGGCACCCTAAAGCATTACCAGGTAAGCAGATGTTTGTGGCCCCAGAGTAAACCTTGGTCTTACGTACCCATCGTCCGTCCCCAGGTGTGGTTTTCCTCACTTTAGGAGCCTTACTCAATGTGAGAGGAGGTTCTAAAGACAGGAAGACATTCCGGGCTGACAGTATAGAAGATCCCTCTGAGTCTGCATAGGGCTTTTTTCAGAGCCTTGGGCTCAAAATGGCAGCATTACACTGGGTTTGATTTTGTCTCTCTGGAATGGATTTTATAAGAAATACTAGCCTACTATATGGACCATTTTTACTGTGGTTCTTTGCAAAAAGAAAAAAACCAGCTTGGTTCTGTAAGGCAAGGAACCTGAAGCAGATGAGGTATTATTTTTGCTTTAGTTGTGGTGATAGCAAGATGGTAGGAGTTCAGCATGCAATCTCCTGCAGGTGTACCTCTTTCTTTTTTTGTTTTTATTATGAATAAAGTCACGTTTTCTATCTGTGTATATCCTTATTCAAGGTCTCTTACACTCTCACCCGCTCCAGTCACTCTCTCTTCTCCACATCTCCCCATATCCTCCCCAGCAAGGACAGGAGGTCCCAAGGTCCAAATATTGCTCAGTTCAGCGTTCACACCTGGCAGATCCAGTTTCTTCACCCCAACATCAAGATTGAGTCAGGTGTTCCTCTTGAGGGAGTGAGATCCAAGGTGCCACTCCCAGGTGTTTCAGATCCAAAGCTGTTCAGGGGTTGTGGTTTGCAGCTTGGACATGCTTTGCTTTCTGCTTTTTTTGTTTAGAGTCCACTATTGAGTGAGTATATACCCTGCTTATCTTTCTGGGTTTGAGATACCTTGCTCAGGAGGATATTCTCCAAATCCATCCACTTGCCTGCAAATTTTGGGATATCATTTTTTCTTACTGCTGAGTAGTACTCCATTGTGTAGATGTACCACAGTTTATTAAACCATTCTTCAGTTGAGGAGCATCTAGGTTGCTTCCAGTTTCTTGCTATTACGAGTAATGCTGCTATGAATATAGTTGAGCTAATGCCTTTGGAGTGCGAATGTGTATCTTTAGGTTATAAACCCAGAAATGGTGCTGGATCCCTGGGGAGACTGATGCCCAGTTTTCTCAGAAACCACCATACTGCATTCCAAAGTGGCTGAACAAGCTTACACTCCCACCAACAATGAAGGAGTGTTTCCCTTGCTCCACAACATCTCTAACATAGGCTGTCATCTGTGACTTTTTTTTTTTGACTTTTTACCTTTCTTTTTTTTTGCTGTATACGTTATTATTATTAGTAGTATTACTATTAACAAAGAAGTCACACTTTCTATCCTTGTATATCCTTATTCAAGGTCCCTTCCCCCTCCTGCCACATCTGTGACGTTTATCTTAGCCAATCTGACATGTGACACGTGGTATGTCAAAGTTGTTTTGATTTGCATTTCTCTGATGGCTAAAGAAGTTGAGTACTTTTTCAAGTGCCTTTCAGCCATTCATAATTCTTCTGCTGAAAATTCCCTTTTTAATTCTGAACCCCACTTTTTGATTGGGTTATTCAAGGTTTTGGGCTCTAGTTTCTTGAGCTCTTTATATATCTTAGAGATCAGTCCTCTATCACTTTTAGGGTTGGTGAAAATCTTTTCCCATTCTGTAGACTGTCATTTTGTTCTATTGACAATGTCTTTGGCTTTACAAAAGCTTTTCAGTTTCATGAAGTTCCATGTATTGATTTTTGTTCCTAGTGTCTGTGCCACTGGTGTTATACTTAGGAAGTGGCTGTCTGTGCACATTTGTTGGAGGGTATTTCCCACTTTCTTTTCTATCAAGTTCAGAGTGACTGGGTTTATGTTAAGATCTTTGATCCACTTGGATTTGAGTTTTGTGCAGGGTGACAGGCTGGGATCTATTTGCATTTTTCTACACACTACCAACCATCTATGCCAACACCATTTGTTAAAGACACTATTTTTTTTTTTCCACTGAATATTTTGGGCCTCTTTGTCAAAGATCAGGTGTTCATAGGTTTTTGGGTTAATGTTCAGATCCTCAATTTGATTCCATTGATCCACAAGTCTGTTTTTAGGCCAGTACCAGGCTGTTTTTATTACTGTAGCTCTATATTATAACTTGAAGTCAGGGATGGTGATGCCTCCTGAGGTTCTTTTGTTGAGCAAAATTGTTTTGGCAATCCTAGCCTTCCTGTTATTCCCAATGAAGTTGAGTATTGTCCTTTCAAGGTCCATCGAATATTGTGTTGGAATTTTGATAGGCAGTGTATTGAATCTGTAGACTGCTTTTGGTAGAATTGCCATTTTTACTATGTTGATCTTACCTATCCAGGAACATGGGTGATCTTTCCATTTTCTGATATCCTCTTCAAATTCTTTCTTCAGTGATTTAAAATTTTTGTCAAATAGGTCTGTTACTTCTTAGGTTATAGTTACTCCAAAGTATTTAATGCCATTTGCAGCTATTATGAAGGGTGATGTTTCCTTTATTTCTTTTTCAGCCCTTTCATCTTTAGTGTATAGAAGGGCTAGTGCTAGTGATTTCTTTGAGTTAATCTTGCATCCTACTACATTGCTGAAGTTTTTAATCAGCTGTAGGAATTCCCTGGTAGAATTCTGTGGGTTACTTATGTATACAATCATATCATCTCCAAATAGAGATAGTTTCGCTTCTTCTTTTCCAATTTGTATCCCCTTAATCTCCTTTTGTTCTCTTATTGCTTTAGCTAAAACTTCGAGAACTATATTGAATAGATAAAGGGAGGGAGGAACTCCTTGTCTAGCTCCTGATTTTAGTGGGATTGCTCTGAGTTTTTCTTCATTAAGTTTGATGTTGGCTGTTAGCTTCTTGTAAATCGCATTTATTATATTTAGGTATTCTCCCTGTATTCCTGATCTCTCCAGGGCTTTAATCATAAAGGAGTGTTGGATTTTGTCAAAGGCTTTTTCAGCATCTAAGGATATGATCATGTTGTTTTTTCCTTTAATTTGGTTATATGATGGATGACTTAAGGTTTTTCATATGTTGAACCAACCCTGCAGTTTAGGGATAAAACCTACTTGGTCATAGTGAATGATATTTTTTATATATTGTTTTATATGGTTTGCCAAAATTTTGTTGAGAATTTTAGCATTTTTAGATTTTTGTTTTAGAGATTTCTGGTGTGCTGTTAAGTTGGTAGTAAAAGAGCTCTGATTTTTAATTTAATTACAAAGTACTATGAACTTTCCTCTTAACACATTCATTGTGTCCTATAACTTTGTGTATGCTGTGTTTTATTTTGAGTTAATTCTAGAAAGTATTTTTATATGTATTTTGACTCATCTTTTATTAAGGGGAGTTGTTGAGTTGTTCTGTTTCCATGAGTTTGTAAGTTTTCAGTTATTGATATTCATCTTTAGGACATGATGGTATGATGCAACTCAGGAAGATATTTCAACTTTCTTCTGTCTGCTGAGACTTGCTTTGTTTTCAGGTAAGGTCAATTTTATAGAAAGTTCTGTAAGAAACTGTGATGTGAGATGTTTTGCTGTATGCTGTTAATATCATTTGCTAATAAAGATACTGTCTTGACATAGGGCAGGCATGTTAGAAGTAGGCAGAGTTATTGGTGCATGTACAGGGGATTGAAGGCAGAGTCAGGAAAGGTGAGATTTAACCACCCAAGAATCAACAGGTTAAAGTAACACAGTTAAGTCTTGGGCCATGTGGCAGGACAGATTAATGAAAATGGCTTCAGTTAAGATGCAAGAGCTAGCTAGCAATATGTTTGAGCCATAGGCCAAACAGCATAAAACTGATATAAGACTTTGTATGATTATTTAGGGCTGCTTGGTCTGGAACTGCAGGTCTATGTGTCTGGACCAACCAGCTGGATGGACTAGAAACCTCCTATTATAGAACTGAGGAAAACATATATTCTTTTAAGTTGGGTAGAATGTTTTATTAGTATCTGTTAAGTTCATTTGGTATATAACATCAACTTCAGCCTTTCTTGGTTTAGTTTTTGTCTGGATGACCATTGGTGAGAATACATTTCTGAAGTCTCCTATTATCTGCTTTTTCGGTTCAAGATGTAATTTAAGCTGCAGTAGAGGCTTTTTTGTTGTTGTTTTGTTTTGTTTTTTTCTATGCAAGGTTGTGTGCCCTTTTGTTTGGGGCACAGATGTTAAAAGCAGAAATGCCATCTTAGTACTTTTTTCCTTTAATGAGTATGTAGTGAATCTTGCTTTACATTCTTGATAAGTCCATCTAAATATCATGGTTTTAATGGTGTTTGAATATTTTAATTAATATAGTTTATCATATATTCTGAATAAGATTCATTGGTCATGTAAGTGATTCACAAATATGTAGGTTCAATATTGGCTATTACTGTGCAGCTTAGATTTGTGTCTTTCAAATTTTCATATATCATTCTTAATAGTATGTGATTTTAATATTGTTTAGCCTAAGATTATAAAGACTTCACTTGAGTTCTACTTTTTAAGTTTCATAACTTCAAAACATTTAATGAAGATTACTTTTAATTAAGTTTGATATAAAAAATGAAGTATAAACTGAGGGTCATTTTGGAGAGACAGATGCCAAATTTTCCAATTATTCATTGTTAAAAATATGAACCAGAATCCATAAATTTAGCTTTGTTAATTTTGTCACAGTTGAGTTTACATAATTTATGAATTTATTTTTAGAATCCATTATTTATCATTGACCAGTGCTTCTTTTCTTTCAACATAGCTTTAAAATAGATATTAACTTAACTATATAGCACATAGTTATAGGCCCATACATTAGAGCATAGACAACTTATCAGGGACCACATCCCTAAGATAACTGTCTCTCTCCCACAGCACACATCTACTGCCAATAGGTGTGGATATATGAATCCCATTATGTCATTTACAAAAGACATTATGTCACAGCACTCAGCATTCTCTCCCAGACTCTCCATTCTGTCTGCCTCCTCTTCTGTGATGTACTCTGTGACTAGATGACCATGAAATTTGAAGTGTGGTAATTTGATAGAAATATACTTATGAATGATTATTTTATTCTTAGTAGCTTGACCTATTAAATATTTCTTGATATATTTTGTCCCTTTACAGAAAAGTCTTCTCTGATCAAGACTGATAACAGCCAAGGTGAAGCAGTAGAAGGCACTTTGAAATAAAGATCTTTTAGCAAAATAAAATTATTAGTTTCTAACCTAGGATTATGATTTTCCTAGCTTTTGACCAGTACTATACTGCCAGGTATAAAATTTTCTTCTATAGAGAAAGCATCATATTCAATCAGAAAGTACTTATTTACCCACATAACAGTCATACCACTCTTGTAATAAAGAACATATCTTTTATAGCATCTCAAAATTCAAGAATTCAGATAAGACAATTTTAAAAATTCCATTAGAAACCTGAATAGCATCTTATGAGAGAAGATGTTTTCCATTTATTTTGAAATTTATTTCTCTGTGTTCTGCAGCCAGAGTGCATGCGTTACGTTATGCAATATAGTTGTACCATGGAAATCACAGGGCAATGGCAACAGACTGAGGTGCATAGATGACCTATGTAACTTTCCTAATAACACACTGGGAGCCATCCCAGGTATTATGCTCTTATTTTTATTTAGTTGTTTATATCATCTGGGAGTGATATTGTTTTTTTTAAATTTCTGGATGCAAATTTATTTTAATTAATGAAAATTATGGAATGCCATAAATAGCACAGTGAACCAACATTGCTCTGTCATTGAGCCATCTGGTCAAATTTATCCCAGCTAAATTTTTTTTGTTTGCTTTACAAAATGTATATTTATTAGAAACTTTTTCTGATTTATAAAATATTGATAATATAAAATATGATTATTTTGGTAGCTTATCAGTCAAAATTGAATAAAATCATAGGTGAAGATCATTGTAAAATTAATTATTTTCTTAACATTCAGTTATATGCTGATTATTAAAATGGTTTAATTTGCTAAAATGAAATAACTCAAAGATCAGTAATAATTTTTTTTTTAATCAGTGGGACCATAGGACTGTCTGCTGCCTGCCCAGGGAGGGGATGGGGAGTTGTGGAGAAGAAAAATGACCTGATGTGGCGGGAGGGGGAAGGGACCTTGAATAAGGATATACAGGGATGGAAAAAAAAATTCAGAGGGAAAGCTGAACACAAAGTAAATATATGTGTAGCAATCATAAAAAAAAGAGTGATATTGTTTTAACTATTTTTTGTTTTCTCTTTTTCCTCTTCTTTATTATGAATAAAATCTCATTTTTTTAGCCATGTATCCCCTTGTTCAATCTCCCTTCCCCCTCCTGCCCCTTCCAGTAACTCTCTTTTACTTTTAAAATTGTATTTTGAAATTAGCTTACAGATTAGTGAGTTTCCCTGAAGATTTTTTATACATCTTTAGCTTTGTTAAAAACTTATGAACTAAATTGTGGGGAAAACAGAAACTTTACCTCTTCAATTGTTAACTCCCACCTAGAAGAAATTGGTAGTTGATTATTTCTTAGGACAATAAACTAATTCTTTGATATTTTGTGTCAATATTTAATATAAGTCAATGGGAAACAAAGCTTCTTGTAGATTATATCTTATCTGATTGTTGACAGCTAAAGAAATCAGAAGACAAATATGTAGTAAGAATTGGGGTATCTATTTTTATATACTCTACTCTGGCTCTTTCCTGCCAGCGCTTTTCTCCAACTTTCTTTAAACTTGGTGAATAGTCTTCCATACTTCCAGTGTATAGACTTTAGAGATTGAATGTTTTCATTCTCTACTAAAATTTACTTGTAGTTTGGTCCAGAATAAAGGTAAATTCTTTAACTTTAGAACTCCAGATTAGTTGACAATTTCACTTTCTTTCTTAGCTTTGTGAAAATATTATATTTTATATAATTCTGCTACCATTGGTTTCCATCTTGTAAGGCATTCTTTAGCCAATTTCAAAGATGCGGTCTTTGTTTCTATCTTGTTACAAATTTCTTCTTGACCTGATTTCCTGGTTATTTATGCTGTTTGAGGTCCAGTAATCTCATGTCTAAGTTGAAAATATATCTGCAGCATTTGATAATATTTATATTTGTGAGTTTCCTTGATATTTCCTGCCATCACCAAGTTTCCTTATGAAATTTCATTTGTTAAATTACTTCTGCCTGTAATTGTTTATTGTAGTTTCTCTAACTATATAGTTTAAATGAGTTTCTCCATATTTCATATCAGAAAAATTTTAAGATATCCTTTCCAGAACACTCACCCTTTGCTTGTGTATATTCATATGATACTAAAATCATACAGGGAATATTCTTTCCATTTCCTTTCCCACAACTTAAGTTTCAATTTGGTACTTTTAAATAGTTTCTATTTCTCTCCTGAGATTTCCCATATGTTCACTCCATATGACCATCCTTTTTCTTAAGTCCTTGAGCATATTTATAATAGATGTTTATAATTCCTGTCTGCTAACTTCAACATCTGGATAATTTGGGCATCTGTTTATATTGGCTCCTCATTTCTTTTTGATTATGGGTTGGTTATATTTAGGTTCTTTATACAAATGTTGTGTTTTAGGTCCCATATTGTCAATAATATATTATAGTAAGTTGTAAAACAAATTCTCTTGTGATAAATTATATATAGTTTCCAAAATAAACAGTTTAATAATTTGAGAATTTTGTTCTCAGTTGTAGAATTTTATTCTTTGTAACAATGTACTTTTTAAAAATTTAGTACTTATATTATAGCTTATATTGCAAAATATCGGTGAGTAAACTAGGACCAGATGATAAAATTTAGCAGATGGTTTTGTATAGTTCATAAATGAGATTATTTTCCCATTGATAAAGTTTTGAAAAATAGTATGTGACTGCTGGAGACAATCATGTGTACTATGTGGCTCTCGATAAGAAAAAAAAAAGAACTTAAAAATTTTAACTTATAGAAAATTATCTTTCCTCATTATGAATATCCTGATCTCTCTGTCTCATCTCAACACTTGGGGACACAGCAATTTCATCATCTAATAAACTGAATTGCAAAGTTTTACAGAAATATGTGACCATACTCTTTTGCTCTTAACAGGATAGCAGGTGCTTTGTGCTAGACTGTGTGAGACTCATCCAATGTAAATAAAGTCTTGCCTACTGAGTATTTTATGTCACATTTTTATTTTATATTACTAATGCACAAATACTTCCTTAGTCGCTGGTCTTTATGGCCATCTGAAATGAAATCTATCTTCTCAGTTCATCAAGATAACCAGTCTGTTTGTGACTGATCTTCCCCTTTGTAATGGAGTGTTATCCCTCTGAACTAAGGATAGATTCATGCATCATCTTACTTCCCAAGTACTCTGGGTACTTACTATGTAATGTGCTTAATGTACATTATGTGAAGTATTAAGGAAAATTGGTTACCAATTAAGGAAGCTGTGTGCAATGAGTTTGACACATCCCAAACCCCTAATGGACAGCTTACACTGAAATTAGAACCTGTCTATGGTAACTGTTTGATGCAATGGCAAATACTGGTAAGAAACAACTTAAGGAAGGATATAGTCGTTGGTTCTACACGCTCCGCCCTGTAGAAGCACTCTTTGAAAAGGCTTTGTCTATATGGTTTCTCATTAGAGCCCCAACCACGTTGGAGACACTCTCTTTTCTCCTCTACTATCTACTCCCCTCTCTCTTTCTTTCTTTCTTTTCCCCTCCCCCATCCATTCCTTTAATAAACCTAATATGGCTTCTTGGCAGTGTGATAATGTGTCCACATGTTCATCCTCATGCAAAATACTAACAATAGTTACTTGTGTTTATGGTTCCAGAAATTCCAATATGCATTTTACTGATTCTGTTGTGATGAGGTTGAATGACATGATACAATGGAATATATCCTGAGAATACTCTGACTCAACTCATGGTGGGTGAAATGCAGATAGAAAAAGGTAGAGTGCACACACACTTTAAAGACATTGAAGTAACGACCTGGCTCCTGTAAGTCAATCACATCTGCTAATTTATGAAATTCAAGTGTCTCACTAGCCTGATTTTCAACATGTGAGTTCTTGGAGTTATGTTAACAAAGCAATGTTTTAGGTAATTCTTATTGTTATGA
>PVIH01008034.1:32949-95016 GCA_004025045.1 Sigmodon hispidus
AGAGAGAGAGAGAGAGAGAGAGAGAGAGAGAGAGAGAGAGAGAGAGAGAGAGAGAGAGAGAGGACACATAATAAGAAAATAAGAAAATTAAATTAGAGGGCCCTAACTTACTATGTGACAGCCTTTTTCCATTTGTGTCAGGGCAGAATGTATTATATTGTGTATCACTCACACCCACTAGAAACAAGTACTTATTAAGAACCTAATCACCACCTCTTGGTTGTAGCATATGAAGACTAGTAAATAGATGCCCAAGACCCTAGTACAAGCAAAATGGGAGACCTAACAATGTCTAAACCTAGCACAATAGAATCATATAGCTGTACAATGAATTGCCTACATATAATCAGCTATGATAAGGCTACATTAATAAATCAAACATAGTAGTGGAGTATCAGTAACTAATAAGGAAACAGAAAATTATAGAAATATATTCTAAGAAACATAATTTGCTTATATAATACCAATATTCAGTATACTGTATTAAGCACAATGTGTAACTTAATCTGCCTCTTCATTCTCTCTCTTTCTCTCTATGTGTCTAAATATATATTTCTGTATGTGTGCATGTGTGTGTTATATGAAATAAATATATTATATATATGATCTTTGTTGGACTCACTGAGCTAAATTTGTCTAAAATTTTAAATACTGTAACATATCAGAAGATGCTACTGTACTGTATATTATGGTTAAGACCTACTATCCTCAATGACCTCCATGAATCTTCTCTTATACCCCTCTTCAACTCATTACTTTTTAGCTACATATTGTCTGAATGGTTTCTCTTATATGACATATCAGTGCATTTCAACATGAGATACTGCTTTGCTTCACTTAAATTCCTCCTTTCATTCTCCTACACTAATTGCTTTTATATCCAATACAAAAAAATAAAGACTCCAAGGGACTGTCATCAAACAACGTACCTGAATCAACTGCATTAGTCATTATAACACTTAGACATTAGTATTATATTGTCTGCATAACACTTGGAGCTGATATTAGTATTTGTTTAACTGGTCTACTCATTTATTTTTATATTTTTATTTTTTTATTCATTTCATGTATCAACCATAGATCCCCCATTTTATCTCTCTTCCTGCTCCCCCCTCAGCCTTCTGCCCCAATCTACCCACCATCCCCTCTTCTAAAAAAAGTAAATCCTCCCATGAGGAGTTAGTAAAGCCTGATAACTCAGTTAAAGAAAGTTCAAGTCCCATCCCTGTGCATCAAGGCTAAGGGCTGAAAAAAATCCAGATTAAAACCCAAGAGTAAATATTGATCTCACTATCAGGGACCTCTTAAACAGACCAAGGTACATAAATATTTCCCATATGCACAGGGCACCATGCAGACTTCCCAGGCATGTTGGGCATACTATGTGGTGTGACAGGAACACTTACATTCGTGGGGAGTGTTGTCTTCAGTAGTCCTCTCTGCTTGCCTGTTATTAGAGCAGCATAGGTGGGGATGATGGGCTTCTGGTTGTGTCCCAAAACCTCAGTTCTAGAGACTGAGCTCTCAAGCAAGAAAAAGTCATTTTTCTCTTGGTACAATCAGCACTGGCCTTAGTTTTTTTTTTGGGGGGTTTTTTCCACTCTCATGACATAAATGTCTTTGGTTTTCACTTAACTACAAATCCATATAGACAATTCAGTGCTGAAAATAGTATTAGAAGTTGAAATTACAATGAAAGTTAACCTTAACATACTGCTTACAGTCTAAAAGCCAATAACTACATGTGCTTTTATATGTGTTAACTTACCTAATTCTCACTAGATCTTTATCAAGAAGAAACAACTGTATCTTCTATTTAACTATAAAAAAAGTCTGAGGATCAAATGAGAAACTACTATAAATTATTTAGAGACAAAAAATGTCAAACTATGAAATTAAAATTATATTTCAAGTTCACATGAAAACACTTAACATTATGTGTTTAAGCATCTCAAAATTAAGTATATTCTGGGTATAGAACTATCATATTTGAATGTATTTAAAATTGGGTTATAGGAAGTCTAGCTTTTGAACAAATTTAAAACATTAATTTTTTAGAGAGATACTTTAGAATACATCAAAAATAAGACCCTGTAATATGCATTTATGTACTATGTTTATAATGAAGTCTGTATATACCAGAATCAAATATAACATCTCTGAATATATCTGTGCAAATCAAATCAGAGTTGACAAATTGAGATTTTGGGACAAATTTTGTTAAAGCACAGTCACATATATGTTTACATATTATTTATGGATTCTTGTGTGCTAAAGTAAAACACTTGAAAAATAAATTTTGTAGTTTACAAAGCACCACTAGTACACTATAAAAACATAAATCAAAAATGCTAACTGTTGAAAATCTAGGCAATCAATCACATAATTATACTTAGAATTGTATAACATTCTATACACTCAAGTAAAATCAAACCTTCTTCGAAAAATTTCTTGAAATTACAAAGTAATCTACACAGAACTCTATAAGATCAATAATATGTAATTACAGTAGTTAAAATAAATATAATAGCTCATTAGTTTAGATCAACTTGAAAAGAAAGACTTTTGATTACCAATTGAATAGTTAAAATAAAACATAAAGCAATAAAAAGTTATAATGAATTACTTACATTTTATATTTTCCTGTGAATTAGTCAAAGGTGCCTTTTATGATTAGTAAATGCCATTAATTCAAGATAATTTTAAGCCTCATGTTGCTTTTAAAATGCTTTTGTCCATTTAGTCACTTTTACCCATGAGATGTTTCTCTATTAAAAAGTTTCCCGTGCTTTTCAGCATGCAAATAATAGATAATATGTAAATTAGGCTGCAGAGTCCAACTCCATCTGTTTGCCATGCAGACAAAAACTGATCTCAGCAAAATGCTATGCTGATCTCCAAACTCAGTGGTTTCTTTTATATCTATAATTCTCCTTAAATTACATGCTAATGTCCTTATAAATATTGTAAAATCTGACATTAATACAAAGGAATATTATTCTGTGTCAGAAACTGCATCATCAGTAACTGGTTGCATCTTAGACATTTTCTTTATATCGTAAAGATAAGCAATATTTTCTGGAAATATTTGAGGAAAGGGATTGACAAAGATTTAACAAGCTTCGACTGCATTAAAATTGATATAAATATTGTAAAAAAGAAAATTAACATTATTTTTTATTTGGTCTTTTTTTCTATACAATACTACATTATAAGTCACAGACATAAATTATCTGCAATCACAGTTATTACATTAGAAGGGACTGTTATATGATTAAATATAGCATAAAATTTTAATTTAAAACTAGACTATAGTAAACACAAAGCAAAAATATATAGAGTTTGCTATGAAATGGTAATTCTACTGTGCCATGTGTGAGAATAACTAATTATGGTGTAAATATGTTGTTTGGTTTAGAATATGATTTCTCTGAAGTGAAATATTATATACAAAATTAATTTTCTTTTCAGTGGAAGTATTTGGTTGTTCAATTAATTTTTCTTACTTACTGTAAGAAAAAATAAAAAATAATGGAAAACCTGTATGTTTGCTTTATGAATCTATCATTACAGTTAAGAATATATACAAGAAATAAAAACTAGACATAGTTCTTAAATCCATAACATCACACTGTCCTTTGCACACAGTTATAGATCATGAGCAATTTAGTCAATGTTGTTTATTGAGTACCTTCTAGCTATAGACACTCTCACAGGATCTTAACAAAAATCTATCCCGGTAAAATGGGAAGCCATGACCCTGAGTCTGTCATTCACATGTATAGGATCATTCCTGATAATAAGTCAGCAGCTTAAATATTGATTTAGCAATAGACTGAAGCAAAAGCAATGATGTTGCAGTCTGAATTTTATATTCTTCTTATATATTTATATATATCCTGATTATCAAGACCTATCATAAACAATAATTTTCATTAACTCTTTTCTGCCCTGTTAAAAATAACATATATGCTATAGAACAATTTTCATGTTCTTTATTAAAAATAACAAAGAAAAATTTGATTTTCTTTTATTACTATTAAAATATTTCTAATTCACGTAAAAATATGCCTTTGACTTCCAGAGTATAAATATGTAGTGTGACAACATAAAATCCTTACCAAACCTGAAAATTTTGATGATTTAATTTTCAATGTATTGAGAAGAAAAAGCAACAAAATAGTGGTTCTAATGCTCGCTCTCATATTCATATATAAACTCTTAAAAATTACTACACAACTCTAACTTGAATAATGATACAAGGAATATGAAATTATGAATCTCTCACTGTTTTATCCTTAAGAGAAAATTTTTTAAAAAAACATAACAGGTTACATATTTTTCAGATGAGGAATAACATTATATTTTATTACTGCTATTGTTTATTTACAGTTGATTTAATCTTAATTATGGTTACTGTTAATCATAGTCTTTCTTTTGTTTTGATCATATAACTACATAAACAATGAGGGATAAATTATAATTCTCACTAAAGTATTGACAGGATATGGGAATTTTAGGGAACACATTTACTACATGATATTTTTAAATGTATTTGACAGAAGAGACATTTCTGGTACTTCGTTGTGTTCTAAGTGAGGACTGTCCCCTGTCACTCAAATATTTTTACCCATGGTCTGACTTGGTGGCCTATTAGGCAGATATTTCATCTTGATACACAAGATGTAAGTAATTGGGACACATTTTGCAATTTTAATTTCATCTTATTTAAGAGGTTTTGTTTGTTTTAGTTGTTGCTGTCTTTTGCTTTGTGTTTGTGATTGAAGATGTAAACCTTAAGCTTCCTGTTCCTGCAACTATGCCTTACCACAATGATGGACTCTGATTCCCTTGATACCAAAACCCCAAATAAAACCTTTCTTCTGAAAGTTTCCTTGGCCCCTGTGTTTCATTACAATAAAAAAAATAGCTAACTCATAGTTTAAAGATTTGTGTGACACCAACAAACTTAAAATCAATACTGTAGACCGCCAATTTTCAATTTTTAGGTTATAGAAATTTGAGCTATAAATAAAAATTGCCATAAAGCCAAAAAATGAAAAATTTCTAGACATATGTTTAGCTTCGTTCTGACCACTTTCTCACAATTCATTAATCACCTTAAATATGCTTTACTGAAACAGAATATTTGACTATTCTTTGACTTTAAGCATATACTAATCAAGATACAAGGGTTGTCATAAAATAAAATGGATCAATTTGTTGACTAGTCAGACTTCTTCATGTTGAAAATGTATCTGATTCCCTTTGTATCTGATTCTCATTGTATCTGATTCCCATTGACTAAACAACTGATCTATTTTCTAGATAAGTGCTTGAGCTTTTTGGAGTTTCTAATTAAAGGACAGTTAAACAAACTAACTATACTTTCAGGAACAATTCATTGGTAGAAATGTACTAATAATTGACTCCATCTTAGCAATGTCAAAGAAGTAGTTTGTTTTCCATATTATCATCTTGATAAATGCGTCACGAATTGAATAAAAGCTTGAGGGTGTTGGTAGCACATGTTTTTAATTCCAGCACTCTAGAGGCAGAGGTAGGTGATTTTTTTATGAAAACCTTTGGGAACTTGACCCCAAAATTTTCTCTCAAAAATGTTTTTCTCAAGAAGTATGAAAATTCCAGGAATGAAATAACTATAGAATAAATGACATACTCACTATATTGCCTTTACTTATTTCATCTTTATTTACATGTCTCTTACTGGCACTACAAGAGCAGCTGTGAAGGCATAGTTTTATATACTCATGCAGGCAGTTATTTTTTGGCAAGGCAATTTGGGGCTTGAATTTCTCAGGGTCACAGAGATGGGTGATAAGATTTACACACAGCCAGTAACTGTCAGCTTTGGTTTATGTCACAAAGTGAGAAGGACTATTCAAGGTTTTTCTGGGGGGGGTCAATTAAATATTAAATCAACAAGGCAAACTAAAGGGAGAAAATTGTGTGCTCTAAATACAATCTTAAATGTGGGTAGGCATGAAGATAAAAGTTTATTGATCTGCAAGAAAAAAGAAAGAAAAAAGGAAAAAAGAAAGGAAAAAGAAATGTGTCTTTTCTGAAGGCTAGGCAAGTGTTATCAGTTGCTAGGTGACCTGAGTAAACAATGGAGGAAAACTGCAGCTTTTCTTCTCCATTAGCACTTTCCTTAGGAGGGGTTCTTTTACTATTAAGGCTCAAATTGCACAAGAAACAGGACCTGCCACCATGGAGCTGCTCCGTCTTTGTGGTGCTGTACTTCAGAATAAATGTTTATTTTAACACTTGCAACTAAAAATCTATTAATTACCTTTTATTATTATATCCCAAACAATAAATCTTTAAGTTAGAATGTTGTGTTAGTGAATCCCGGTGCAAGAATAGGGAGTTAAGTGCCTAAGGTTAGTTATGTTAGCTCCTGATAGTCCTCTTATCTATAGGGGTGGCAAACTTAGAGCATAACAATGTGTCATCTATCTGTAGCTGTCCTTGTATGCTTGAGAAATGTTTCAAATGATATACTTTGTCTGAGGGCTGACTATCCAGAAGTTTACTAGTAAAGATAATTGCAGAGAGGGCAGATATTGAGTCTCCTCTAGACAAACAAAGACCTGATATGTAGAAAAAAAAGATTTTGTTTGTGTGATTGTTTTCACATATAGCTAGGAGAAATTATCCATATGTGCTCAGATGTATGGGGAAAATTGTGTGCAATAAATTGATCAATCACGCTGCTAAAAGTTCCTGGGAAATGAATTCCAATGAAATAACAAACAGGAGAGCTATTATCACACACAAGAAATCCTCTGCAGAATCAGCAATATATTCAAGGGCAATTAACACCAAAAGACCTTGAGTTTTAACTTTACCTCCAAGAGCACTCTTGGCTCTAATTGAGTCAAATTTGTCAATGCCAACTGACTTCCTACTTCATATTTCTGTGGCTTCAAACAGAATTGTGAGTTTAAGGCCAACATTATCTACAGATTTCCAGGACAGCCAGAACTATTACACAGAGTAATCCTTTCTCAAAAATCACAAAAGAATTGGATATAATTAAATTTCTTCTGATATTTTTAATATTTTAAATAAAGAATAAGGTAAAATAATCTTCTAAACACAGTATACATGGGTCTATGTAATAATATGAAAATGCTTCTACATATGGTTGTATTATACATACATATATATGCACATACATTCACACATTCTCAAGGTTGAATCCATGTATTTATTGTTGATTTGAAATGGTATTATAGTAGTAGTAATTAAAATTCTTTGAAATAGAATAAATACTAATGTTGCTATGTACACAACACTGACAAACTGTCATCATTATCTGGTAGAGTTTGATATCCTGATAAAAAGAAGGTAGTGCTACTCTGTTTCTGTCTATCACCATTGAAAAGAAAGAAATAAAAATTTAAAAAGTACTTGAATAAACAATTTAATTATAACATGAATGCCACATTTTATGTGACTTTGTATATTGCTTGACATATTTCAGGTATGCAAAATGTTAATCAAACAGCATATAAGAGATATAATTTATTTAAATTTTTAATTATTTAAACAACTGAGATCTAAAATAAATTGCTTTGGCACTCATATCATAAACTGAATGATGAAAATCAACTAATGTTGAATTTAGAAATCTGTATCATTGCTTTTATACTTTTAGGGGGTTTGAAATAATTATATTAGAATAATAAGAAATGGTTAAGGCAAATTTGTATGCTTTTTATGATATTACTAAGTTAATATATGCAATTTCAACTGGTAATATAGTTATCATATTTAATTCAAAAGAACATAGCAAAGTTCAGCAATTAAAGCACCTTGTAATAATTTAACTAGTCAACATGTAAACAAGGTTTATATATTATTTATGCATTTGTATATGTACTGATAAAAATTTTGATAGTATTCTCTCTCAGAGTAAACAATTTATATTTCATTCAAAAAATAAATTTCTAATTAAATATCTTTTAAAATAAGCTTTCATACTGGAGAGTTTTCTGTCCATCATGGTGGTCCATTTACTTTATAAATTATTTAATAGCTCCTCATTGATTAACAGTCACTAGTAACACCAAGATGCTATCAATAATGACTACAGAGAACATTTTGTAGATTCAATGCTAAATACATTGATCAGTCAGAAAGACAATGGTGGTTGTTTCTTTTGTTTTTATTTTTTTTTACTAGAACTTTAAATAAATACATTATGCTATTTACCAGTTGTGCATTAGCCTAAGTAGTCACTGGAGGTCAGCATTGTTCCAGTCACAACTTTTTGCTAGTATTATTTTTGACTAGAATAGTTATAACTTTTAAGGTTTGCCAAAGTTAAATTGTTACATGGGTAACCTCAGGACCATAAAAATGTATATATAAGAAACAGAGAGTGTTTCATAAGGATAAATTATTTAAAGATAGACAAACATATACTAAATTGAGATTTAAGAGAAAAAAAGAGATTGTGATGAAATGACTCATCTTTGTTGCTACTGAAATGTATAAATACACATTTTTCATAAAAATAGGTAGAATAAGAATTTTGTTTCTGGAACTGACACCTTTGAAACTCAGACACATGTACAATGTGGAAGCAGAGGTGAGGGGATTCCAGTTCCTGGGCCGCCCTTCCAGAGAATTCCTCTCTGGGGCCAGTGTCACACCTAAGGATCTGATCTCAGACTCTTGCTAGCAGACAGGCTCTATGCTTTAGCTGTGAGGGGGCTCCTCCAGGGACCTTTAAAGAAAGGGACCTTGTATATCTGAGTCCCTCCTTCAGGGCAAACTACTTCATCAGAGGCTGACTGACTCCTTTGAAACTCAGACCATTATTCAGAGCAAAGTCAGAGATAATACAGACCTCTTGGTCAAAGCAGATGGGAGACACACAAGCCCTATAGCCACAAGTGACTAGGAGCTGACTAAGTATGAACCACTGAAGCCATGGGCAGATGCCAGTACAAAAGTACATATAACAGTATAAAGAACAACAAGGCAACAACAGATGAAACTGGTGGTTCTACAATACTAAGATCTGAACAACAACAATGAAGACAAAACAAAAGGAACAATAGTAAAAAAATATTTATGAAGATTATAGAAGCCTTAATGGATATAAAAAAATATTTTAAAGAAATAGAAGAAAATACAAACAAAAAATTGTAAGAGATCAACAAATCATTGATAAAAAACCAAGAAAAGGAAAACCAAAAAGATAAAGAAAAATTCCAGGAACTAAAAGTTCAAATAGAAGCAACAAAAAAGGCACAAAATGAGGCAAACGTGGAAATAGAAAATCTGAAGACAAGAGCTAGAACTACAAATACAAACATAACCAACAGAATCCAAGAGGTGGAAGAGAGTATCTCTGGAATGAAGACTAAATAGTAGAAATAGATATATTAGTCAAAGAAAACACTAAAACCAAAACAGACATAACACAATATGTTCAGGAAATTTGGGACACCATGATAAGACCTAACCTGAGAATAATATAAATAGAAGAAGGAGCATACCAGCTCAAAATCACATATAATGTAGTCAATTAAATCATAGAAAACTTTTCCAACCTAAAGAAGAAAGTGCCTATAAAGATACAAAAAGCTTACAGAACACCAAATAGATTTGACACCCCAAAAATGTCTGTTCAGCACATAATAATCAAGCCACAAAATATATAGAACAAAGAAAAATTTTAAGAGCTGCAAAAGAAAAAGGTCAACATACCTATAAAGGCAGACCCATCAGAATAACACCTGACTATTCAATAGAAACAATGAAAGAAAAAAGGTCCTGGTCAGAAGTTACACAGAAACTGAAAGAGCAAGGCTGCCAACCCAGACAACTGTACCCAGCAAAACTATCAATCACCATAGATGGAGTAAACAAGGTATTTCATGAAAAAGTCAGACTTAAACAATACCTATCTAAAAATCCAGCCCTTCAGAAAACATTAGACTGAAAATTCCAATCTAAGGATCCCAGATAAACCCACGAAACCACAAACAATCAATAACACAACAAAAGAAAAGCCCAGAGGAAGGAAATAAATAAACCTCACCACCAAAAATAACAAGAAATATCGATCAGTGGTCACTAATATTTTTAAAAATCAATAGACTCAATTCACCTATAAAAAGACACTCACTAATACAATGGATACAAAAACAGAAGCCATCCTACTGCTGCATAAAAGAAAAACATCTCAACCTTAAAGACAGACACTAGCTCAGAGGAAAGTATTGGGAAAGATTTGTTTGTTTGTTTGTTTGTTTTTTTATCTAAAAGTTCTTAGAAAGAAGCTGCTGTTGCCATCCTAACATCTAACAGAGTAGACTTCAGACTAAAATCAATTTAAAGAGACCAGGATGAACATTTTTTTTCATCTCAGGAAAAATTGGTCAAGATTAGGTTTCAATCCTGAATTTTTATGCCTCTAATATAAAGGCACATATCTATGTAAAAGAAACAATACTAAAGCTCAAATCCCACATCAACTTTGTACCCTAATAGTGGAAGACTTCAATGTCACACTTTTATCCTTGGATAGATCAACCAGACAGAGATTCAACAGAGAAATAAAGAGACTAACAGAGGTTATGATGCAAAAAGATTTAATTGTTATTACAGAAGTTTCCATCCAAATGCAAAGGAATATACACATTTCTCAGCACCACATGGAACTTTCTCCAAAATTGACCACATAATAGGTCATAAAGCAAATATCCATATGTACAAAAAATTAAAATAATCCCTTGTATCTTATTAGACCACCAGGGCCTATAGAGATCAACTACATCAAAAATCACAGAATGCCTACCAACTCAAGGAAACTAAACATCACTCAACTGAACCACTTCTGGATCAAGGAATACATTAAGAAAGAAATCAAAGTCTTCCTAGAATTTAACAAAAATGAACCCAAAACGTACCCGAATTTGTGGGACACAATGAAAGCAGTCTTAAGAGGAAAATTCATAGTACTAGATGCCTATTTGAAAAACCTAGAGAAATCCCACCATAGGGAACTAACAGCACAGCCGAAACCCTTAAAACAATTTGAAGCAAACTCACCTAGAAGGAGTAGATGGCAGGAAATAATCAAACTTAGAGCTGAAATCAATACATTTGAAACAAAAAGAACATAGAAAAATGAATCAAAGAGTTGGTTCTTTCAAAAAGTCAACAAGATAGATAAACCCTTATCCAAACTAATCAAACAGCAGAGAGAGAGAGTATCCAAATCAACAAAATCAGAAATGAACAGAGGGACATAACAACAGACCCCCAGGAAATCCAGAATATTATCAGGTAATACTTTGAAAATTTATATTCCACAAAAGTGGAAAACCTAGAAGAAATGTATAGCTTTTGGACAGGTACCATTTACCAAAATTAAAACAAGATCAGATTAAATACCTAAACAGACCTATAACCCTAAAGGAAATTCAGACTGTCATTAAAAGCCTCTGAAGTAAAAAGAGCCCAGGACCAGATGGGTTCAGTGCAGAACTGTACCATATATTCAAAGAAAAACTATTATCAATACTCCTCGAATAGTTTCACACAGTTGAAACTCAATGAACATTGCCAAACTCTTTTTATGAATCCAAGATTACCCTAATACCCAAGCCGCTCAAAGACACAATATCATTCACCATGATCAAGTAGGCTTCATCCTAGAAATGCAGGGATGGGTCAACATATAGAAAAAAACATAATTATCATACATAATATAAACAAACTGAAGGGAAAAAAACACATGATCATATCCTTGGATGCTGAAAAAGCCTTTAAAAAAAATCAACATGCTTTTTTGATAGAAGTCCTACAGAGATCAGTAATACAGGGAGAATATGTAAATATAATACATGCAATTTACAAAAAGCTGACACCCAACATCAAACTTAATGGAGAAAAATCTCAAAACAATCCCACTAAAATCAGGAACTAGACAAGGATGTCCCATCTTCCCTTATCTATTTAATATACTTCTTGAAGTTTTACCTAAAGCAATAAGAAAATGAAAGGAGATTAAGCGGATATAAATTGGAAAGTAAGAAGTGAAACTATCTCTATTTGCAGATAATATGATTGTATATATACGTGACCAACAAAATCTTACCAGGGAACTTCTATAGATGTTAAACATTTTCTTCAATGGAGCAGGATACAAGATTAACTCAAAGAAATCAGTAGTCCCCATAAATACAAAAGATAAAAGGGCTGAAACAGAAATAAGGGAAACATCACCCTTTATAATAGCTGCAAATAACAGTAAAAATACCTTGGTGTAACTATAACCAAAGAAGTAACAGATCTATGAAAAAAAATTAAATCACTGAAAAAAGAAATTGAAGAGGATATCAGAAAGTGGAGAGCTCTCCCATGCTCCTGGATAGGTAGGATCAACATAGTAAAAATAGTATTTATTTGTGGTAATGTGTTTTTCTTCTGTGGGATTATAGATTATAGATTGCTCATGGTTTCATGGGCATATATGGTTCCTTTATGTTGCAGTTTTCTTTTTAGTGCTTTCTGTTGGGCTGTATTTGTGGATAGATAATTTTTAAATCTTGTTTTGTTGTAAGATACGTTGTTTATTCCATCTATGGTGATTGATAATTTTTCTGGGTATATTAGTTTAGTTTGGCATTCATGTTCTTTTCGTGTATGTATAACATCTGACAAAGTCCTTTTTGCTTTCATTGTTTACATTGAGTAATCTAGTGTTATTCTAATAGGTCTATCTTTATAGGTAACTTGACCTTCTTCTTGTACAGATCTTAGTATACTTTTCTTTGTTTTTTAGGTTTAATGACTTGATAATTATGTGGCAAGCAGTCTTTTGGTGAGGGTCTAGTCTCTTTGGTGTTCTGTAAGATTCTTGTATCTTTATAGGCATTTCCTTCTTTAGGCTGGGGTAGTTTCTTTCTTTGATATTGTTTAATATATTTTCTGTTCCATTGAACTTGTATTCTTCAGTTCTGATTATTCTCAGGTTTCATTTTTTATGGTGTCCCTTTTTTGATATTTTGTGTTATGACTTTTTTGGTTTCATTGTATTTTTTTTTCTTTTTAGATATATGTATTATATAAACACAAATGTGCATTTCAATATTGAAAATTCAAACTCTGAAATACTCCTGGTCCCACATATTTTGCAGTGATACAGCATACTATCTTTAACAAAACAAATCCCCAGAAAATGGAAACTAGGCAATATAACTTCACCTAAGTCTTACCACCAGATCTTGTGGTTTCAGTGGCTCTCATCCTACTTTTAAATGTAAGAGAACCAAGAAACAACGCAAGTGGATGCAATGTTTTTAAAAGGAGCTTCGGTAAATTGAAGGTAAACTTCTTGATTTATTTTTTACCAATCTGTTCTGGCATACTTCTAATAATATCAGAATCACCTGGGTTAATGATGGCCAGTGTCCATACTCAGTAGTATTTTCCACATGCTGTGCCCAATTCAATGTTATTGCCACTGTAGTGATGGACACCAATTTTAGCCAACATGGCATAGTATTCTATTTCACATTTCCTCAAAGCTGGGCAGTTGTTGACAAGGATAACCAATTTCTCTTTACCTTGTCTGATCATCTTCAGAGTCTGCTTGTATCCCAGTAGGTACTTCACACTTTTCATAAAAAGTTGGAGCCTAGAGTTGATCAACTGCGGAGACTTTTTTATCTTCTTTGTGGCCACCATCTTTCTGCCTTAGATGCCAGACAGCCCCCAGCCAAGACCAGCAGCCAAGATTGCTGGGGAATAAGAAAGGAAGGAGTGCCCACAATGCAAAGCTTTCCTAGGCCAGTTTTAGTGTTTTCTTGATTAAAGAATTTATTTCCACTATTGAGTCTTCCACTCCAAATATTCTCTCTTCTATCTCTTGTATTCTGTTGATTATGCTTGCATCTATAGTTTCATTTTATTTCTTCAGGTGATCTATTTTCAACATTGCCTTATTTTGTACCTTGTTTTTTTCCTTCTAGTTCAAGTTTTAATTTCTGGAATTTTCTTTTACCTGTTTGTTTTTTTCCCCCTTGGTTTTATTTTCTGTGAAAGATTTGTTAATCTCTTCTAATTTTTTGTTTATATTTTATTCAATTTTTGAAGGGAATTTTTATACCCTCTTTCAAGGCTTCTATTATTTTCAAACGTATTTTTAAGATCATTTCCTTCTGCTTTCTCTTCATTGTCATGCTCAGGTCTTAATGTTGTAGAACTACCAACTTCTAGTGTTGCCATATTCTTTATGTGGTTATATGTATTCTTGGACTTGATCTCCCCACTGAATCATTGGTTCTCTCTTAGTCAAAAGTTAGTCAGCTGTGGACCAGGAATATTTGTGTCTAGACAGCCCTGCGATGACTCAAGTTGGGGTTGGGGCTGTGTGTTGGCTGTGGGTTGTTTCTCTGGCTGGGTTTTTGTAGATGTTTTGACTTGCAGTGTGTTTTCCTGCTGGCTTTGGTTTAGGGCAGAGCTTTGTGGATGTGGAATTCCAGGGGCTGTGCCACCAGGCCTGATAGAAAGACTCCACTCTCCACTTAGCCTGGGAGTGAGGGATGCCACTCACCCCTTAGGGAATTGTCGGCAAGGGGTCTGTGGGTCACCAGTTTTCATGTGATTGCAATTGTTTTTAAGTTAACAGCTACTAGGCCATTAGGGAAAATGTTTCTTATTAGGAAAAAAAGAGCATACACCATCCTACACTGGATGAAACTGTTCAAGCATTTTCCTACATTGAATGAAGGGCCAGATTTAATGCTATCCCTTGTTCTTGACTCTCCATTGCCTGATGGTGATTTCTCTAGCAGCTCTTTGCCTTCTGGTCAGTCAATACCTTCCTTATGTGGACAGAAATGGTGATAGATATGCTGGACAATAAGGAATTCAGACTGCATCTATACAACTCTCACTATAATAGGGAGGGATCAGCCTCTTGTTCATTTCATGAAAGAAAGATTTTAAGACACACTTCACACATCTTCGCAAGATACAGCTCACCAGATTTTCTAAACTAAGCCTATATAATGCCACTGGGTTTGAATTTTAGGCAAACAAAATATTATGTATTATTTGTGTGAATGTCCATTGAAAAGGTGACACCTAGTTATATTAAAAAATATTAGAAACTTATTGAAATCCAGATTGAGCTGTGTGTCTAGTAATATATATGGCAACTGTCTATTTATAAGTGTTAACACACGCTTATTTCCCACTTTTAATCCCTCTCATTCTCACTTTTTCTGAAACCTTTCTTTACATACTGGGCTCAGCACTTATATAAGCAGGCTAAAAATAATTATTTCAAAGTATGACTTTGGGTAAATTTACTACTAATGATATAGCCAAAGTTAAAAAAAAGACAGAAAAAGATAAATCAGTGCATGAAAAAGAGTTTAGTAATAAGTTGGATCTGAAGAAATTATAAATTTAAACTGACCTGGTAATTTCATGATTAATATCATAGGAAAGAGATAAATATGCCATCAATTGTCAATTCCCCTAATGCACAGTGGTTGACTTGCCTATGACTGTGGGTGAGTGCTCTGATTGCAGTGATCATTGCTTTCACTAAAACTGCAGGCAAGAAAAAAAAGCTTTGAAAACAAAAGTCTCAACAAATAAAACACAAAAGTCCTGACATAGAAAAAAATGGTGACAGATGCCAAAGGGTGGACTCCCACAAGATTTCCTGAGGGTAATCCAAATCAAAAAGCTGTTGTCGTGATGTGATGCTTATAAAACAATGGATTACTTCTAAATGTTAAGGCTAAAAGTATGTGCTGCAAACCTCTGAATAAAATACTCCTAAATCATTTTTTGGAGAATAGGAAGATCCTTTTTAAAAGACAGAGCATCTATATATGTATCTATGTATCTATGTATCTATGTATGTATGTATGTATGTATGTATCTATCTATCTATCTATCTATCTATATATATATATATATATATGTTCCTGTACTTTGACAGTTTTGTGTTAATTCTAGTATCAGAATTTATTAGTACTGTAACTGAGAAAATAAAAAGACCCAGCTGCTATTACTCAAGTGGAGAGAGGATAGAAAAATTTGCACTTAACTAAATTTTAATTGAACATGCTAATTGGGAAGCTCTAGAGTTACTGAAGTGGAGAGCTGTGATAAAAGTCAAATAGCTCAAACTCTCTGGAGGGCAGGAGGATATTGGTTTCTTTCATTAAAGAAATGATGCATGCAGGTATATCAATACTGGCGAAATCTTGGTATAATAGATTTGTCCAGCCAGTAAAACCAACAAGTGATGGAATTTGGTAACCCACAAAGCATTAAAAAGTCATTTTCTAATTATATGACTGTCATAAGCACTATGTGAAAATGAACATAGGAAGGCAAGGTGGACCTGTACAAATTAATTTCTGTTTCTAGAATTATACTGTCCATTCATTTTCAGGACAACCCAGAAACAATGTACCTGTAAGTACAAAGAAAATACTATTTTGCCATGCACATGTTAATTTCTGTGATCATTGATACAAACACTTGGCTGGAAAATCATTTTCAAAGGTAAAATTAAACTAATGATTTAACATAAGTAAAAAGACAGATCTAATGAACAATTGATTCTTTTGTAAATTTTATTTATAATTACCTCAGGGTAAGAATTGTTTGGGCAGGAGAGGTAGCATTTTTAGACATTCTTTATTTTTGTTGAACCATACTTTCCCTTTATGCCTTCAGTGTTCCCCAATCTACTCTTGTAGTACAACAGGCCCAAGAGCTTCACCTCTTTCCTCCCTCAAAAGTCCAATTTTTCTTTCCAAGAGTCTCTTCTTACATTCTTAGTACTATTAGCATTCACTCCCCCAAAAAACTCATGAAATATTTTCAGTATATTCACAAATAAAAAACTTTTAAGTAGATACATTTCCAGATGCACATAGCCTACCTAAATTAAGCCAGGCTAAAATAAATAATTTAGTCTTTAATCAATTTAATTGCCATCACTGTTATTAATAAAAATCTCCCATCTAAACACAAAATTATAAAGTCAAATAGATTCACAGCATAATTACACAAGATTAACAAAGAACTCATATTAATACTACACTATTTCTTCTACAAATTAGAAAAGAAAGGATCATTTCCCAACTCCTTTATGTGGCTAATATTATGCTGATGGCAAAAAGAAATAAAATGGTAAAAAAGAAAAATATATAAACTGCATTATCATGATAAACATTATTAAAAAATCTTAATAACATTCTGCTACAAAGAATTTATGTTCATACCAAAAATACCATCCATTATATTGAAGTTGGCTTCATTTCCATAATCCAGGTACAGATTAACAAACATAAATCAGAACATGTAATTTATCACAGAAATTGACTGGAAAACAAATCATATAATTATGTCAATAGCCACAGAAAATATCTTAACAAAATTTAAAATGCTTTCATGATAAACATCATATAGATATTTGAGATAGAAGATGTATACATCAAAAAATAGTAATAATATATCATAAACAAACCTATACCCAGTATCAGAATAATTAAGAAAAATTTAAGGCATTCCTACAAAGACCAGGGCAAAGACAGGGTTATTCATTTTGTTCCTTTTTTATACAATGTTGTGCTTAAATTCTTGCTTAAAGCAATAAGACAAAGGAAGTAAATAAAAGGGATAAGATAGGTGAATAAATTAAAGAATTATATTAGAGTATGATGTGATTATAACAAAGAGAGCTAAAACATCATGTATGCATGTGTGCATGCAGACACACACATACACAAACACACAGACACCTAACACACTACATACAAACACAAACACATACATACATATATACACACAAACACTCAAGCAAATAGACATATAGCTTTTCAATTTGATGACACTTTTATCACAGTAGCTAGACTTAATAATAACACATAAAAAATTAATATGCCCCCCTAGTGGTGGTTGTGCATGCTTCTAATCCCAGAACTTGTGAGGTAGAGGCAGGTAGATCTTTGGACATTGAAAACAACACTTGTCTAGAAACCCTTGTCTAGAAAGAGACCTCATTCTACCAAATGTGCAGCTCACAATTAGGGTGAGTCTTTTCATACTATTAACTAAATCTAGAAGCTCTTCATCAGCCATGCACAGATATTAATCTCCTAGGTGACTCTAGATGCTGTCAAGGTAACCTTATTAAGTATCACAGCATGCATATCAATCTTTTGGTATTAACCATTTAGTCCTACATCTACATCCAAGGAAGAAATTAAGACACATTGGATGTATATTTAGAGAACCTACTTCACTTTATTTTTTAAAACAACATTCTGATTGTGATGATTTCTAGAAATTTTTTAACAAATGAATACTTTAGATAGGTTAATGTAGTTACATTCTCAACTTGACACCCCTAACCCCTTAGAGAAAGCATTATTCTATCTTTCTGTGGGCTGGTGGAGGAAGAAGGCATTATGATGTGTAGCTTTCATGTTTGATGCTATTTCACAGAATAGGAAGCTCTATCAAGAGGTCTCAGTGACAAAAACACACAGCAGAACCCCCAAATCTGAGTTCTTTTAAATGTTTAATTCTAAAGTAGGTAAATTAAGAGGACAGTGGCATGACTTTCTATTGTCATACATTATATTTTATAACCTTTAGGAATATCTTAAATTTTAATTAATTATATAAATTCATTGTGTTCAGGAATGATCCCAGGGTAACAGGTATATATTACTGAACAAAATTAATGCATTCACAAAGTTGATATATCTATCAAATGTTTATCCTTTATTTTTTTTACTTTAACACTGTTTGGTCCATGTCTTAAGCACATTACTAGCTAGCTCTTTCATCTTAAATCAACCCATTTCCATGAATTTACCCACCATGTGGCTTACAGCCCGTGGCTCACCTGAATTCCTACATGCTTCTTCTTCCGGGGACGGATGGCGACTCCAAATGTTTATCCTTTGAGAAGGTCGAACATCTTTATCTCATTTCTGGAAATTGCATGAGTTCAATAAGTATTTGTTAAACTATTAGAATATATAATGTGAAACTCAAAATAAAAAAAGAAAAAACAAAAGAAAAAGGAAAAGAGAGAAAGAAATAGAGCTCCAGTGTACAACTGAGAGGTAAGAGACTCGGCTCTGAAGGGGAAAACAGTCTGCCCAGACCATGGCTGTTGTAATAGGAGCAGGGAAGCAGAAGAGTCCCTAGGATCACAGCTCAGAGGTCAGAGGTGAGAGGATGATGCCACCACACTGAACTCAGGACCTGAGATGACCAATGGGCTTCAGTGCAGAACACAGTCCACCCGGAACACTGCTGGCATAATAGCAGCAGGAGAGCAGTCAAGTCCCTGAATACATAGCTGAGAGGTGAGAAGTCAAATGGTGACAACTGTAATCGTAGCACTGTGACCTCACAAGAGCAACAAACCCTCTGAACACATAGCTGATTAAGAGCCCTCAACCACCAACTCACTAAGAGCCAACCAAGAACTAAAAAAGAGTGAATTGGGGAAACAATGGATAGACGGCAGTACAAGAGTACATACAACAATACAAAAATCAACAAGACACCACCAGAAGAAGCAAGTGGTTCTATAACTTCAAGACCTAAACATGACAATGAAGAGGGAACAGAAGGAAGCAACCTTAAAAAAACCTTTATGAAACTATTAGAAGCCCTACAAGAAGATATAAAAAGAAAGCTCCCTTAAAGAAATACAAGAAAATACAAACAGAATGTTAGAAGAGATGAGCAAATCCCTGAAATAAAATAAAGAAAACCAAGAATAAGAAAACAAGCAGGTGAAAGAAATTTACCAAGAACTAAAAACTGAAATGGAAGCAATATAGAAGGCACAAACCAAGACAAAGGTAGAAATAGAAAATCTGAAAAATAGACCCAGAGCCACAGATTCAAGGAAAACCAACATAATTCTCAAAGTTTTAGCTAAAGCAATAAGAAAAAAAAAAAAAAGGAGATTAAGGGGATACAAATTGGAAAAGAAGAAGTGAAACTATCTCTATTTGCAAATGAAATGATTGTATATATAAGTAACCCACAAAATTCTTCCAAGGAACTTCTACAACTGATAAACACCTCCAGCAATGTGGCTGGATACAAGATTAACTCAAAGAAATCAATGGCCTTTCTATACACTAAATGGGCTGAAAAAAAAGTAAGGGAAACATTATCTTTTATAATAGCTGCAAATAGCATTAAATACCTCAGTGTAACTATAATTAAAGAAGTATCAGATCTATTTCACAAAATTTAAATCTCTGAAGAAAGAAATTAAAAAGGATACAACAAAGAGGAAAGACCTCCCATGATCCTGGAATACCAAAAGTAATTTATAGATTCAATGCACTTCCCATCAATATACCAACACAATTTTGTACAGATATTGAAAGAAAAATACTCTGTTTTATTTGGAATAACAGGAAAGCCAGGATTGCCAAAGCAATATTGCTCAACAAAAGAACCTCAGGAGGCATCATCATCCCTGACTTTAAATTATACTATAGAGCTACAGTAATAAAAACAGTTTGGTACTGGCACAAAAACATACTTGTGGATCAATGAAATTTAATTGAAGACCCCAACATTCACAAACACACACACACACACACACACACACACACACACACCCCTTTGAACACCTGATTTTTGACAAAGAGGCCAAAAATATTCATTGGAAGAAAGATAGTATCTTCAAAATGGTGTTGGCCTAACTGGATGGTAGTGAGTAGGAAAATGGAAATAGATTTAAATCTATCACCTTGCACAAAACTGAAATCCAAGTGTATCAAAGACCTCAACATAAACCCAGCTACACTGAACTTGATAGAAAAGAAAGTGGGAAATACCCTCCAAAGCTTTGCTAACACTGGTGACAACTTTTTAAAAATAACACCAGTAGCACAGACACTAAGGACAACAATCAATAAGTGGGACCTCCTGAAATTGAGAAGCTTCTGGAAGGCCAAGGACACAGTCAATAAAACAAATCAACAGCCTGCAGAATGGAAAAGATTTTTACCAGCCCTACAAATGACAGAGGATTGACCTCTAAAATATATAGAGAACGTAAAAAACTAGAGCTCCCAACCCTTATGCACAAAACTCAAATCCAAGTGGATCAAAGACCTCAACTTAAACCCAGCCACTTTGAACTTGATAGAAAAGAAAGTGGGAAATACACTTCTACGAATTGACACAAGCGACCACTTTCTAAATATAACACCAGTGGCACAGACACTAAGACTAACAATAAGTGGGATCTCATGAAGCTAGGAAGCTTCTGCAAAGCCAAGAAAACTGTCAATAGGACAAAACGACAGCCTACAGAATGGGAAAAGGTTTTCACCAAGCCTAAAAGTGATAGAGGACTGATTTCTAAGATATATAAAGAGCTCAAGAATCTAGAGCCCAAAACCTTGAATAACCCAATCAAAAAATGGGATACAGATCTAAAAAGAGAATTCTCAGCAGAGGAACTATGAATGGCTGAAAGGCACCTGAAAAAGTGCTCATCATCTTTAGCCATCAGAGAAATGCAAATCAAAACAACTTTGAGATACCACCTACCACCTGTTAGATTGGCTAAGATAAAAGGCACAGGTGGCAGCCTATGTTGGAGAGGATGCAGATCAAGGGGAACACTCCTCCATTGTTGGTGAGAGTGTAAGCTTGTTCAGCCACTTTGGAATGCAATATGGTGGTTTCTCAGAAAATTGAGAATCAATCTCCCCAAGGATCCAGCAATACCACTTCTGGGTGTATACACTAAAGAGGCACATTCACACTCCAAAGGTATTAGCTCAACTATGTTCATAGCAGCATTATTTGTAATAGCAAGAACCTGGAAACAACCTGGATATCCCTCAACTCAGGAATTAAGGATTCTTTAATAATTTAGTATTAACAAAATGTGGTAGATCTACACAATGGAGTACTTACTACTCAGCAGTAAGAAAAAATGATATTCTAAAATTTACAGGCAAATGGGTGGATATGGTAATTATTCTCCTTAGCAAGGTATCACAGTCTCAGAAAGAGAAGTAGGGTATATACTCACTCAATATTTAAAAAAATTAAAAAAGATATTTAAAAAAATAGAGAAATGCCTTTTTCACAATAACTCAAGGCTAGAACATAGCTAAATGACACAGTACCTCACTACTTCATTCATGGACTCTGGCAGTGGTGTTGGTGAGAATAGACTTGTTTTCTTTAAGGGTATGGCTACAGGGAGTTTAATTATGCTCCAGTAAGAAAATGAGCAGCATGAATGGGTGTCTTTGTAAATGGGGAGTTCAAAAGTTTGGTCATGAATCTGAGAGGTCTGATAACTGTGTTTCATGAGTACATGATGTAAAATAACCAAATAATAAATATATGGAGAAAGAAAGAAAGAAAGAAAGAAAGAAAGAAAGAAAGAATATCAGGTAAACGACTGCATCCTTCATAGCCACTGAAACATAACATAAACCTCTCCAAGGAAATGAAAGATATTCTTAGCAATATGGTTAAGAGACCAAAGTGAGTGAGTAGGACAGTGGAAGACATGCAGACTATACTTTAAGGGTTTTCTTTTCTTTCTTTCTTTTTTTTGAGATGCCCCTTTACAGATTTCTATGATAACTGCACAGCTACACTCATTATCAAGCATTGATTAGGTTTTTACCTTTTCTAAAGTTCTTAATCAGCAGTATTTTGTTATTTGTTTTTTGATGACATCCACTGTGACTAGTGTGAGATGGAATCTCAAAGTAATTTTAATTTACATTTATGTGATGTTTAGTAATGTTTAACAGTTTTAAAATGTATTTATTGTTTTATTTTCTATTTTAAAACTGTTTAGTTCTTAAGGGCATTTATTAGTAGGAATTTTATTCTTTTAGTGTATATCTTTTGCTCTCTTTTAATTATAGTTATTAACCCCTGTGTAAAGTATAGGTAATATAAGTTTTCTCCCATTCTATATGTTATATGTTAATCCATTGACACATTTTTTTTATTTGTTTTTTTTTGTTTGGTTGCTTTTTTGTTTGTTTGTTTGTCTGTGAAAACGTTTTTAATTGCATGTAATTTTATTGGTCAATGTTAGAACTAATTCCTCAGCAGTTTTTATAGGAGAAAGAGTTGTGAAACTGATGTCACTTTATTAGGCAATAAATCAGGAGACTACCACAAAATTTGATATTTTCTGTGGTTGATGGTGTTCACTATAGAAATATATGCTGCCTGCTGTTTCTGGCATCAGTCATGACAATTTAGTGAAAGTTACAATGCAGAAACTAAAGGTTCTCATTCTTCACCTTTTGGACAGTTATTATATCAGCTATGCCATTTATTAGTGCTGTGAACATGGAAAATTTTTTTCTTTTTTGTGCTTTAATATTGAAGGAATAAAATAAAGAGCATGATTGTTGCCAAGCTTGTTGGAAAGAATAACCATTTAATTATTACAGTTTCTACATGTAAGAACACTGAACAGTAACATAACATATAATAAATATCAACTGTTTGATTTGGGCCTTTAATTGATCATGAAGTTATTAAATAGCAATATTAAATAAAGTTAAGGATCTTATAACATTCTATATTTTTTAAATAGAATTATGAATAACCCAACTATTTCACTTCCAATTATAAATCTAGATAGTTATGTTTCCTAACACAGAGATATTTTACCAAGTTGTTTATTGCTGTTTTATTTACTATAACAAACAAAGAAAATTGAAAACAACCTTCTTATCCACAAACAGATAATAAAATTTTGGTATGAATGTATTAAAATACTATTTAGCTTTGAAGAAAAATAAAGTTAAGATTTTTGTACAAAAATAGACTTAGAATGTATAATGTTAATTGAGGATTCTCAATGTTCATTTTTTATTTTGTTTTTATTTTTGCATTGTACATAACAAGCACACTTCCCCTTCCTACAGTTCTGCCACCTCGTTCCACGAATCCAGCCCTCATTCTATCCACTCCTCAGAGAGGGTAAGGCTTTCCATGGGGAGTCAATAATGTCTAGCATATCAAGTTGAGGCAGGACCAAGCCCTTTCCCCTGCATCAAGGATAAACAAGGTATATTCTTCCATAGGAAATGGGCTCTAAGGAGCCAGTTTATGCACTAGATCTAAATCCTGGACCCACTAGCAAGGGCACCACCAACTGCCCAAACCACACGACTTTTGTCACCCACATTCTGAGGGCATAGTTTCATCACAGAAAAGCCTCCATCTGTCAATCTAGAGTCCTTGAGCTTCCAGTAGCTCAAGCCAACTGTCAATGATTTGGATCTGTCTCCCTTGGTGATATTCTTCCTTCCTCTCTTCAACTGAAGACCAGGAGTTTGGCTCAGCGCTTAGCTGGAGATCTGCGTATCTGCTTCCATCATTTGTTGGATGAATGTTCTATGATTACAATTAGTGTTATCATCAGTTTGATTACAGGGAAAGCCAATTCAGCCACCCTCTCCATTACTGCTTGGAGTCATCCTCAAGGATTCCTGGGAATTACCTTCACACCAGGTTTCCCCATAACCCAAAATGGCCCTCTCTCTCCATATGTCTCTTTCCTTGTTCTCCCTTTCTGTACCTCCTCCCAATTGACCATTACATTTCTTTTTATTAACATTTCACACCCCACACCCCAGTTGACACAGGAGATCTTATTTATTTCCTCTCCCAAGACTGATTAGTGCATTTCTGTCTTAGGATCCTTCTTGTTATCCAGATTCTACAGGGTTGTAGTTTGTAGCCTGGTTAGTGGATGCTCATAAATCTATTCTATCTGAAGTATATGAAGTGGTACAATATTTTAATATGCATTCATAACTGTCATAATGTTGATCATATTTTGACATGTTTACTTATCCATGTATGCTCACTATTGGATTATTTAATGTTACAGTATTAAAAACAAGTTTATTTTCTTCTGTTAGTTATGCTTTCAATGAGAATGTTTTAAGAAACTGGGCAGTAAGAATATCTTGAAGGGAGAAACTTGATAAACACAGATTCAGATTTAATAATAGTTGTAGTTAGTTTGTTCCTATGTAGGCATATTAAATAATGAAAATAATTGTTCTCTGTGTCTCTTTTCTCTAAAACACATGGAACATAAAAAATAAAATATAAAGCACTATAAGCCACGTTAGTCTTAGCCACAAATGAAGAAAGTGAAGAAAGCCCAGTAGGTCATAGTTAATGTCCACAGATGCACTATACTATGGCCACCACAAATTTCTGCTAGGCAACCCTTCTACAGTCAGACCAGAAGGGTTTGTGTGTGTGTGTGTGTGTGTGTGTGTGTGTGTGTGTATGTGTGTGTGTGTGTTTTAAATCATTTTATTCATTCACCCTCTTTCAATGAAATAAGCTGTATCTTTTTTTAAAAAAAGAAAAGAAAAAATAATACCTAAAACAAACAAAAAAATTTTTTGCCAGTATAAGCAAATATTCTTGTCTGTTAAATACATTTGCTTATGTGAAATTGTATAGCTGGTTGCTTTATTGTCTTATCCAGAAAATAGATTGTTGAATCACAGGGATGGGAACCCCTCAGCTTTAGATGCTACTGATAGGCTCCCAAGGTAAACATGCCATTTTAAAGTTTCACCACTGAATTGTGAACTATTCCTGAAGGAGGAAAGACATACAGAAAAAAGTAAGAGGATATGGGGAGGGAAATGAGTCACTCCCCTTGAACCTGCTTTTTAAGTTTCTTTCTGACTGATATTCAAAAATTTCAAATACAATTAACAACAAACTCCCCCATGAAGATCGTCTGTATAGACACAATCTTCCTTCCCCTTTGAGAGATATTTCAGATAATATCAAAATAGTAATGAACAATGTCTATAGTCAAAACATAGGCTTTGACTTCTTTGTAGGGTAAGAACACCTTTTACAGTTTTGCTATATGCTTCTATTTTATCAGCCTGTAAACTTATACAACATACTCACAAATTACATCCTAATATTGTCATTATATTGCATTTTATTAAGCATAGTTCACAATATTCATCTCTACTTTGAAGCTGATTTCTTAATAAACTTTACTTTATTAAAAGAAAGAAAGAAAGAAACAAAGAAAGAAAGAAAGAAAGAGAGAGATAAAGAAACGGGGCAATGGTGGCACATGCCTTTAATCCCAGCATCTGAGAAACCAAAAAGAAGAAAAAAAAAAAAGGAGAAAGAACAAGTCTTAAGAATTGTAAATGGTCATCCAAACATTCTAAATATTTTCATCAAATTCAAACATATTAGTCTAATTAAATAAATCATATTTTATATGAGTTTTAATCCTCATGAATTAAATAAACTCTAGTTAGTTTTTGTTATGAACAAAGGTTTAAAATTGGTAGGTTGCTTATAAATGTAATCCCAGAATTATAAAGTACAAAGTTGGTACATTACACAAGTTTTTGAGTATATTTTTTAAAACATTCTATAAACAATTCAAAAACTCATCACCTTAATAGCAATACCACCATGAAAGGCATAAATATGAAGCATAGTGAAGAGTTATGTAGTTTACAAACTGAGCACTCTAATACATTTTTATTTTCTTTCTTGTTTACAGAAACCTTAACGGGGACTGAAAGAGAACAATATGAATTTTGAAGTGAATGTCAGATTTACATATCAACAAAATAATGAATCACACTTTTCATATTTTTATCAGTTGTGTTGTTTTTATCCAAATGTGAAAAGAATATGTGAAATGATTTTCAGCTTTAAGTTTGACAAATAGAAATATTGTGGTAAATTGTTAAATATAGATACAAGTCACATTGTTGTCTAAAAGTAAACTAATAAGTTTAGATTAGGAATGTCATAGTAAGAATAAACATGTTTATTATCTTTTCAGTAATTATAGACAAAACCTTTTTCCTGAGCCAGGACATATGCCAATGATTTCTAAAGTCAATATAGGTGACTTCGAAAAGTGATGCCATGTTATTTAAATGTCACTATCAGAATTCAACAGATGGAAAATGAACAGTCACTTCATATGTATAGAATAAAATAAAACTATTGTGTACAGATTATTATAATTTTTAGGTATTTTCCATTTCATCTGAATGCTCGCTCTTTTTTATATATTTATTATTTGGTGATTTTACATCATGCACTTCATTAAACTCAGGTATCAGTCCTCTCAGATTCATACCCAATCTTATGACCTCCCCATTTACAAAAAAAGTCCATTCATGCTGCTTATTTACTTACTGAACCATAATTAAATTCCCTGTGGCCGGACCCTTAAAGAAAACAAGTCCATCCTCACCCACAGTCCTGAGAAGCCATCAATGCAGAATTACAAATGGCTGAAAGACACCTGAAAAAGTGCTCATCATCTTTAGCTTTCAGAGAAATGCAAATCAAACAACCTTGTGATACCACCTTATACCTGTCAGAATGACAGCCTATGTTGGAGAGTTGTAGAGCAAAGGGAAACACTCCTCCATTATTGGTCGGAGTGTTAATTTGTTCAGTCACTCTGGAATGCAGTATAAGTGATTTCCCATAAAACTGGGAATAAATAGTCCCAAGGATCTAGCAATACTTCTATCGGGCATATACCCTAAAGATGCACATCTGCACCTCAAAATCATTAGCTCAACTATGTTTATAGCAGCATTATTTGTAATAGCAAAACCTGGAAACAACCTAGATCCACCTGAGCGAGTTATCATGAACTTCAAAAGATAAGCAGGGTATATAATCACTCATTAGTGGACTTTAAAAAAAGATGTCATTGCATACAAAAGCTCAAGGCTAGAACATAGCTAAATGCTCTCACATTTTAAGAACAAAATTGTTCTGGAAGTATTTGTAATATGTAAAGGAATCTCCATGTATCTAATATCTATATTTAGAAACATATGAATATGAAACTGAATGATAAACAGTTCAGTCTGGTTCAATGACTCTCAGAAGGAACTGGGGGTGGTGATGCAAAAGGCTAAAATCTCATTAGTAAGCAAGCACACAAATTGTCATATCTTGACACTTTACCATTAAAGATAGTTGAATGCAATCTTACAGACATGCATGGCTCAAATAAGGAGATATTAAAGAGTAAGAAATGACTGGCACAAAATACTATGGAAATAAGTCTTTGGTCCCCAGTAAGATAAGCCATGTAAAAATTTGCTATTTATAAAATGTGTATGCAATATACCTGAATTCTGTCCATAGAAAATAAGGGACCAATCTGTGGTTATAGTAAATTTTGACAAGTTTATGTTACATTAAGATAAGAATGGTGCTGAAATGATCATCTGTTCTGCTTGCGTTCCCACTAGAATTGCAATAGATATTATCAAACAATCTTTTCTTAACCCTTTTTCATATTAAAAGAAATCTACATAAGGAAGCAAAAGGAAAGAAAACAGAAATTGATTATAATTCAGCTGAACTTATGTCTAGTTTAGGTAGGACTAAAATATTCTTCTTTGATTTTTTATCACTGAAATGAGAGAAAAAAATGTTGTCGGAGATGTATAGATTCCTCACTCATCTATGAAGAAACAACTGCTTTGGTGGACGCATTAATAGTGGTTATTTTAGAAACTAACACAGTAGTGGGAATAAAATACACATAAAAATTATAAGATTTTACACTCATAACACTTTTGATTATTCAAATAATTTAATTAGTTTTAAAAATCACTATAGGAGCAAACTGATCATAGGAAGATTTTAAATGTTTTAATTTGAAAAACTAATTCAAGTTTAAATTACTCTTTCATATTTACAAAAATTGTAGTAGAGTAATAAATTAAAATTTAGAAAATTACTAATAAAATTAAATTTATGATTGAGTATATGGTTATAACTCTTTTGTGATCTAAAAACATAAAATAAGTACTATTAGCTATTATATACTAAAGTGGAGAAGAAACATTTAAATGTGGCTCCATGCACATATTCAGAGAACTCACTGCTTTATGATGTAGCCCAGAACCATCTGGCATGGGTACCACTGCCCACCTTAGACTGGGCTGTCCCACTCAGTCATTAATGAAGTGAAAGCCCAATAGAATTGCCTAGAAGCCAAACTGATGAAGGCCTATTCTTGACTGAAGTTTCTTCTTCACAGGTGAACTGAGCTGGTGCAAAGTTCATATGCATACAAAGAAACAAAAAGTAACCAGCACAGGGAGGGACTAGTAATTTCCCCTAGTTCTAAGACTCAATTTATTTCTATATATTACACTTCAGGTAATCTAATGTACTTAAAGGAACCATGAACTCTAGAGATTTTTGTGATTTTAGATGTGCCAGACCATTCTGGCTTGCAACTTCAAAGTCTCTAAAGTCAGATATTTGAATAATATGTCTTTTAAATGAATTTTAATAAGTAATTTGATTTCATCAATTTTCTTATTTATGCTTATTTTATTATTAAAATATTCTCCATTTGACTCATGATACTTAATATACATGTAGGTAATACAGAAATCATAAGAGGACTGGCCATCATTGATTATCAAGAGGAATCATCTACATAAATAACATTCTGAAACTATTAAATAAGTGCACATATCATAAACCTTCAAAACCCTAGATTGGTCTTTTCTTGATGCTACTATTAATAAAGTACCTCATGGAGACAAGTTACAATCATGTGTATGGATGCTTCTGGTTCAGGGTTACATTGGAAGATTGGATATTTAGGAACAAACACATAAATAAATAAAGACCGATGCAATTGTACAGAGCTATTTTCCAATTACTAGAGAGTGGAGCCTGAGGCAAGATTATTTGATTTCATCCTAGACTAAAGAGTAAAAAGTTAGCTCAGTCTATATGAACAAATGATTGTTTCAGAAATAAAAAAAAAATGATTAATGAAGAAAACATGTCAATTGTGAGGTCTTTAAAGTATAAATTGACCTATTTAGTGGAAGCATTCTGTCATCTAACACTGACCAGTATTTTAATTAGAAAACACACTCTGCTTGAAGGTGGTTTTCATGTTGGTCTCCAAAGCAAATCCAATGCCATTCTATTCATTATTATCATTTATCTTTAGCACAAAGCAAAAATTAAGGAAAAGAGAATGCTTTGGTGTTAGTAAAATTTTCAAGGTAAATTGAATTCTGAGTCTCCTAAGAACTCAGATTTTAATTTGAACTTTCTTCAAAAGTGAAATAAAGTAGGTCCTTGGAGAAACACAATGATTTCTGTGATCTAGTATCAAACATGTAGAAGGTGCTCTAATAAGCTAATTTCCCATGTGCTCAAACTCATTAATGCAACCACCACCACACTAAACATTTCAAGGTTACATGAACAGACTATATATTGCATTGTATACTAGCTTGCTTTTGAAAACATTGTAAATACCATTTACACTTTTCTAATAATTTCTGTTTTGCCTCAAGCTATTTTATTAGATTTTTTATTTATTGTTGTGATTTTTATACATCCATACAATAAAATAGCATTGTATTTTTCTCCTATTTCTCTCATGTTTCTCCCAATTCTCCAATGTCTCAGTTTTTATATAAGACATGATGTCATCTTCATAAAGTCAAGAACAGATAGAATTTTAAAAATAGGATCTGTACAAGATAATTTTTAAAGATTTAGGTTGCTTGTCTTCTGCTCCTATTCTTACTTCTGTGACCATAATATCTGTTTCTATTTCCCTTTATGTTTATTCTATTTCTAGTCATACCAGTCTTTTAAACTCAGATAAGCATGTATTGTATTGTAGTTGTATTTTATATTAACTTAGACAACAGTGTATCAATTACTGATGTCAGTATAGAACTGAATGACTGCCAAAGATCTATTATGATTAGATATCTCAAAATGCTACTGTGATTATTTGAATACTTGAAATTTTATTCTTTCAAGTGTAACTGATTTTAATAGCCTCTTTGTTTCCAAGGACTTTATTGTTTAAAATAGGAGAAAGCAAGGCAATGATTAAAGCTAAATATGATAACTGTTATCAGACAGACCTGGCCAAAGAGGAGATATGATAGGAAGAGGCTTGCAAGCAGGACGTTACACATACAATTGTATATATAATATATAATAATTATAACATACAATACATGATAAAATATATAACATATAATACATAATACATAAAATAAAATATAATATATAATACATAATGCATAATATATAGTATATATATTTTCCATGACTGTCACTTATTAATAGTAGTTCACAGACATATATGTGTGTATTTATAGTAGTATATATACATAATACATAATACATAAATATATGCATACACACACATATATGTATAATACGTTTACATAAGTATGTTAACTTACTTGCAGCTATGTCCTCGAGTAGATTTATTTTATAAACAGAATATTTTTCCTTAGACCAAAAAGTTTTCTCTCATTATTTCAGTTAATATAGTTAAATTTTCTGTTGGCCACTGATATTATTATCCTTCAGAGGGTTCTTTTTCATCATTATTAATAATTTAAAATGTAATTATTTTAAAATATTATATACATTCCGGAACTAAACATAATTGATTCAAATTATTTAAATTTTAAAAATCAGATGCTATAAGAATATGTATATGGTATAGGTGAGCAGATTCTGCCTCCAGGGCCACTGTCTGGAGAATTTCTCTTCTTCGGGATTAGACTCGGGCCCAAGCGTCTGATATCAGACTCCTCCCAGCAGAAAGTCCTAGGGCCTGCCTGGCTGGACTCTGTCTTCAGGGCAAACTGCATCATCAGACAAGGACTGAGGGCCTTGGAAATGAAGTCTCCTATCCAGAGCAGAGTCAAATATCAAACAGACCCCTTGCTCAGAGCAGAAAGGAAACACATAAGCCCTCTAGTCACAAATGACTAGGAGCTGACAAAGTGCAAACCACTGAAGCCATAGGCAGACACCAGGGCAAATATACACATAGCAATATAAAGAAAAGCAAGGCAACACCAGAAGAAACAATGGTTCTAAAACTACAAGACTTGAACTGAGCAATGAAGAGGAATCAGAAGGAAACAACAGCAAAAACACTTTTATGAAAATATTGAAGCCTTCAAAAAGGATATAAAAAATTCCATTAAAGAAATAGAAGAAAATACAAACAAAAAATAATTGGAAGAGATGAACAAATTTTTGAAAGAAAACAAAGAAAAGGAAAAAAAAATGAAAGAAACATTCCAGGAACTATAAACTGAAATAGAAGCAATGAAAAGGCACAAAATGAGGAAAACATGGAAATAGAAATCCTGAAGAAAAGAGCTGAAATTACAGAGGCAAGCATAACCAACAGAATCCAAGAGATGGAAGAGAGAATCTCTGGAGTGGAAGACTCAATAGAGGAAATAGATACATCAGTCAAAGAAAACACTAAAACCAAAAAAGACATAACACAAAATGTTCAGGAAATTTGGGACACCATAAAAAAACATAACTTGAAAATAATAAGAATAGAAGAAGGAGAATAATTCCAGCTAAAAGGCATAGTTAATGTATTCAATAAAATCATAGAAGAAAACTTCCCCAAATTAGAGGAGATACCTATACAGATACGGGAAGCTTACAGAACACCAAATAGACTTGACCCCCAAAAAATAACCACTCACTACATAATAATCAAGCCACAAAACATACAGAACAAAGAAAAAATTTTAAGAGCTGCTAAAGGAAAAGGTCAACTTACCTATAAAGGCAGACCCATCAGAATAACACCTGACTATTCAATGGAAACGATGAAAGCTAGAAGGTCTTGGTCAGAAGTTATACAGATGCTAAAAGAGCATGGCTGCCAAACTAGAATACTATACGCTGCAAAATTATCAATTACCATAGTTGGAGTAAACAAGATATTTCATGAAAAAGTCAGACTGAAACAATACCTATCTACAAATCCAGCACTACAGAAAGCATTAGAGGGAAAACTCCAATCTAAGGATCCCAGATACACCCATAAAACAACAAACAATCAATAACCCCATAGAAGAAAAACCCAGAGAAAGGAAATACATACAACCCACCATCAAAAATAACAGGAGATATCAATTAGTGGTCACTAATATTTTTCATTATCAAATCATCTATAAAAAGACACACACTAACACGATTGATACAAAAACAGAAGCCATCCTTCTGCTGCATACAAGAAACACACCTCAACTTTAAAGACAGACACAGACTATGAGTAAAGAGTTGGGAAAATTTTTCCCAATAAATTTCATAAGAAGCAAGCTGATGTTGTCATCCTAATATCTGACAAAGTAGACTTCAAGCTAAAATCAATTAAAAGAGACTAGGGTGGACATTATTTATTCATCTTAGAAAAAAATGGTCAAGATTAGATTTCAATCCTGAATTTTTATGCCCTTAATATAAGGACACCTATCTATGTTAAAAAAAATACTAAAGCTCAAATCCCACATCAACTCTCATACTCTAATAGTGTGAGACTTCCATAACCCACATTTACCCTTGAATAGGTCAACCAGACAGAAACTCAACAGAGAAATACGGCATCTAGCAGACTGAATATTTATGCCTTGAGACTTCCTGCCCTTGCTGGGGAGGAGATAAACTGATGGAGAGAAGAGTGAATGACTGGGAGGGGGAGGAGGGGGAAGAGAGCCTGAACAAGGGAATACATGGAATAAAAAAAAAATATTGCTGTTTTCATAATAAAACAAATGAAAGAAAGAAAAGAAAAGAAAGTGGGCCATACCTTCCAATGCACTGGCACAGGTGACCACTTTCTATATATAATACCAGTAGCACAGACTCTAAGAACAACAATCAATAAGAGGGTCCTCCTGAAACTGAGAATATTCTGTAAGGCCAAGGACACTGTCAGTAAGACAAAATGACAGCCTGCACAATGGGAAAAGATCTTCACCAACCCTACAACTGTCAGAAAACTGATTTCTATAATATATAGGGAATTCAAGAAGCTAGAGTCCAAAACCATGAATAACCCAATCAAAAAATGGGGTTCAGAACTAAAAAGGATAAAATGTGCCATACTTACAAAATAGAGTACTACTCAGCTGTAAAAAAGTAACATCATGTAATTTTCAGAAAAACCGAGTAAAGTGGAACTGAAATTAGTTTTTGAAGTACAGCCTTATCGTCTGGATTTTACTGGCATATGTGATAATGTGTCTCTTTGCACCTCTAATTAATGTTTGTCTTCTAATTCTTTTGCTTTACTTGGCTAAGTATTCCTGATGAGTGATAGGAAGCTTCAAAAGGAGAATAGTGGAGGCATGTAGGCTGTTTCTTGGGAACTGCATAGCAGTGAACTGTAAAGAGATCTCTCAAACAAGACGGAAGGCTAGAATAAATAGCTAAAGTTTTCCTCTACATACTGTGACATACAAGTACTAACATACACACACACACACATACACTATGCACACAATCACACGAAAGAGCTAAAAACAGAGAGGACTTAACACTCAGAAGATAAAGGCAAGAGGCTCTGTTCCAAAACTACCCTATGCTAAATAATGAGTGTGAAGTCATCCTTAACCATATAGTGAGATACGGTCTTCAATGAAAATTAAGTCAATAACTAACGAACAAATACAGACCAAGACAAACAAACAAACACTATATTTATTATTAGATTACATGTTTTGTTGTAGTTCTACATTTTTTATATTACCTGAGTGAACATAGTTCAGTTTTGTAGTCCATTTATGAGATAAGAGTGCTAACTGTTGTCATAAAAAAGAACTAAATATTACAAGGATACTGGTAAATGTCATGTATTCCCAACAAGAAAGATATTGCTTCCATATAAACAGAAATTGACCAATATTTTAGAAGAGGGAGCAAAGTTATTATACCTTATAATATATATATATATATATATATATATATATATATATATATATATATATATATATTGCAGTTGTCTGTTTTTCCATAAGATCACAGTACATAAATAGATAAAAATGCATCTGTGGTGCTAAATATCCATAAGTGTCTGGCTAATATGCTATGAAAATGTCAGAAAAATACCTTCATGGATAAGTAATGAAGACAAGATTGACAAGCAATGGTATGTAGAAAAGAATTGTGAAATTTATTATGTTTGACATAGTCAAAATTTACGATAAGCCATGAACGGGTATTTTTACATTAACTTAGCAATTTGACATTTTATATGTTCAAAGACTAGAGCTTCACACACAATGAAAATACAAGTTGTGGAACTACTTGCTCTCTTGTTTACAATTTAGTAAGTACTACACTAACAACATACAAAAATAAATATATAAATTATATACTATTTGACACTTATGGGGCTGAAACCAATCTGACATAATACTTTAACAATAATTGATTTGATTATTTATTATTAATTAGTTTACTTTTCTATGAAAACTTTTAATGTCTTTTTTTATTTTTATAGAATAAAGTCTTAATTTTTAACCCTGTATCCCCTTGTTCAAACTCTCTTCCTCCTCTAGACCCCTCCTGGTCAGTCTTCAGCCTCTCTTCTCCCCATCCCCCCAACTCCTTCCCAGACAGGGCAAGAGGTCTCCAGGTGGATTAGTTCAGTATCCACTCCAGGCAAGTCTGATTTTTTCATCCTAACATCAAAACTTTTTTAGGTTTTCATCTGGAAGGAATGGGCTCCAAGGTGCCAGTCTAAGGTGCTTCAGACCCCAAACTGTTCAGGGGTTGTGTTTTGCAGCTTGGGTGTACTTTGCTTCTTGTTTAAAATCTACTAATGAGATTACATCCCCTGCTTATCTTTTGGGGTTTGTGATACCTTGCCCAGGAGGATATTTTCCAAAACCATCTATTTGCCTGAAAATATTAGAATATCATTTTTTTTTACTGAGTAGTATACTCCATTGTGTAGATATACCACAGTTTGATAATCCATTCTTCAGTTGGCATGCATCTAGGTTGTTTCAGATTCTTGCTATTATGAATAATGCTGCTATAAACATAGTTGAGCTAATGCTTTTGAGGTGCTAATGTGCCCAATAACAGTATTGCTGGATCCTTTAGGAGACTGATTTCCAGTTTTCTGAGAAACTGTTATAATGCAGTCCAGAGTGGCTGAACAAGCTTCCACTCCCACCAACAATGGAGGAGTGTTTCCCTCACTCTGCATCATCTCCAGCATAGACTGTCATCTGTGATTTTAATCTTAGCCATCTAACAGATATAAGATGATGTCTCAAATTTGTTTTGATTTGAAAATTTTTATATATTTCATCTCTTTTTTTTTCTCTTTTACCTCCTCCATGTCCTTCTCACTTCTGTACCAACACAGCTTCATGGTGGCTTTCTCAAAAGCTAAAAACAAAGAAAAGTCAAAATAAACTTTAAAGAAAACATTAAGCCAAAAAGTTAAAAATGACTACCCCAGTGTGTGCACACCAACATACACACACACACACACAATTACAAAAAAAGTACAGGAGATTTTGTGTTGACCAACTAATTTTGGGCTTGGGTCCTTCCCTGAGGTACCATTTATATACTCACTGACACTCCACTTAAGAAACTTCATTTGCATTTTAAGCACTTACCAATAAGAAATATCTTTTAGTTGGGCATGGCACTTTATGTTTACTCTCCCTTCTCAAATGTTGAAGCAAATAATTGAGAAATACATAAAAATACTTATAATTTTTGACCATCAGAGAAATGAAAATTGAAATTGCATTGAGATTTGATGACACCATTAAGAATGACCAATATTTTCAAAACTTTAATGTAAGAAAAGGAGATACTTTGTTCATTATTGGTGCAGTACAAACTATGAGAGCCAACTATAGAAATAAGTGTGAATGTTCTTCAAACAGGTGAGATTTGATTTATCACAAAATTCAACTTTACCACTATTTGGACTTATAACCAAAGAATTATATTCTCTTGTTACGGAGGTTTTCATTTGCAGTCTATTCATAATAGCCAGAAATTTAAAACAGATTACATGTTTGTCAACTGATGAATGAATATTAATAATGTGGTATGATTGCAACACTGAATGTTATTCAGCAGTTAAAATATCAAGATAACAAAATTTACTAGTAAACATATGGAACTATGCTGTAGGATTATGCTCTTGTACATTGTAAATATTTCTCACTTCAATTGGTTTTATAAAATGCTGATTGGTTAGAAGACAGATAGATGAATGGGAGGGGCTACCAGACTAAGAAAACTCTAGGAAGAGGAGAGACAGACACCAAGAGAAGCTGCAAGCTGCTGCCAAGAGAACAAGATTTAGAAGTACAGGTAAACCATAAGCCACACGGCAAAACGTAGATTAATAGAAATGGGCTCAGCTGCAAAAGCTAGCTCACAATAAGCCTGAGCCATAGTCCAAATCATTTGTAATTAATACAAGCATCTGATTCACTATTTGGGCTAAGCAGCACCAGATTGCAGCTTCAGACCTCAGGCCAGAAGAACCAGAAACCTCTGGCTACAGAATTATTAACAGGTGTCTTGAGTAAGATAAACCAGACACAAGACATAAAAAGACAGTATTAATATTTTCTTATATGTGGGTGTTAGTTTTTAAATTTCAGGTATATGTCCTCAATCTGAATAATAACAGAAGTTTTATAGCTATTAATAGGTACCTGATAGGTAAGTAATCTTCAAAAAAGGAAAAATAGAATACATTCTAATGAGATACAGGCAAAATTGGAAGTGGGTTAAATAGAAAAGAGAAGAAGGTGGCAAAGTAAAGGAAGAAATATGTAAAGGGACAACTAACATTAACAGTCTTTTGAAAAGCCATATGAAAACTTCCACAGACAGTCTCTAAAATATAAACACATATAAAAGTGTTTAGAGCCATCACATAATTGGCAAGATAACACCCAAACTGGACATCTTACGCTATCGTGTAAATCATTCAATGTCAAAATGAATTATATTTTGTTGAGTAAGTGCCATTACTAATTAATTAATTAGTAATAGCAAATTCATTAATTTGTTAATATTATTAATTGGATTACAAATAAATATATTATTTTATCATATATAAATGGTATGAGTTATTATTAATGAGATATTAATTTATATAGTTACAAAGCACTTTCTATATTTTAAAAACTAAATGATAATTTTAATAATATTGATATTAAAGTTTAAAATTTGTCTTACCAAAGATTGTTCTTCTTCTTCTTCAATATTTACCCATTGCTTTTTATCATTGACTTAGTGTGGCTATCAAGATCAACATATTTTTCAGATACTCTGTTAATTAGGGGTTATATTTATTTACAACTTGCTAATATATAACCAAGAAGTACTGCACACAACTTTCTATGCTAAACTCTTTATTTTCTTTCTTTTCATCATTCCCTTGACTGGATTCCATCAATAATAAAGATAGAACATTTTAAATTCTGGAATTAAAACAACTTGATAGTGAATGTGAATTATGCAAGTAGATCTTTAACCACCTAATTATTTATTAATTTTACTATAATAAATAAATTTCTTTGTCACTTAAACCAATGAATTCTCAGGTAATGTGTTGTTATTGTTAATTATTTAACAGAAGCTTATCCAGTGTTCTAAACCACACACACTGTAATTTAATTAGGATCTATTTTTTTTAGATCAAAATAATGAAATTATAACAAGGGTATGCATGAATAAGAAATATGACTTTATGCAATAAAATTTTTAAACTAACTAAATAAACAAAGAAACAACAAAACATTGACTTTGCTTTATATAATCACTTCTAGACAGAACATTTGTATGTATTCAGAGGCTACAGCATTCAGGAGCTTACTTGAAGTCCATGGTATTAAACTATGCCATTGTGATTTTTAAATTCATTTAACTGTCTGATCTTTCAATATATTTATAAATCATATCCACTCTCAGATAATCAAAATAGGGATGGGGATTTTAAATCTCACCAACTTTTACTAAGAATGTATAAAAATTGAAATACATGAAGATCTCTCTCTCTCTCTCTCATTCTCTCTCTTTTTCTTAATTTAATTTAAAAAATTTAACATCCCATAGTAATCAACAAGCAAGGATCAGATTCTTTTATTGTGTATAGCACAACTATTAAATGTTGCTGTTTTTCTTCTTATTTTCCTAAAAGAAATGGCATGGTATCATAAAAGCCATACTACATATGCATGTCCTAAGTCTTTTGACTGAGCTTTCCAGTGATGTGACATTGAATTTAAAAGCCTCTTAGGATGGTTACAAAAGATGTCAACTGGTGAGATCACTCTATTCCATCACCGGTTCAGTTCTCCATTAGTTCCTTTTATTGGGAAAAAAAAAAAAAAAAAAAAAACACCAAAAAAAAAAAAAACCACCACCCCCTTCTATCCAAACCACAAATTGATTGTATAGAGATCTGTCAAACTGTATCACAATAAAACGAAGGATATCTCCTATAGTTCACCAATCTAATTAACATGATCAGTCAGCTGAGAAAACTATCATACTACCAAGTCAATTGTTAGAATTATTTCAGGTATTTTTAGATTAACGTCTTTAATAACTCTGGAACAGTGATGCTGATCTTTAGGGAAAGGTAATAAGTAAGGAGTTGTAACTTAAGAAAAATAGTCCTGTCAGCTCCCTGTATGATTAGTTTAACCAGAATGAGAGCAAGTAAATTAATGGAACTTTTGACTTCTTAGTTTAGAGGCTAAAAAAGACTTTTTTTCCCCACAATCTCTCAGAAAAATACACATTTCTCACTAACAGAATTATTTTTTAAATATGCTCAAATCTATTAACTGGTTGTTAAACAGTACTAAATTCATGATGACTGATTTAAACACTAAAATTTTCAAAAATCTAAGCTAACATTTATATTTCCATGTATCTACTAAATTAAATTAAATTAACTATCTACACTAAATTAAATTAAATTTGGTGGGTAACAAAATCAGTGAAACAGCATTCAATGGAATAAGTGCAACACTAATATATATCAAGTATAAAGTAGGATAGATATGCAAATATCTCCAAAAACAGGGAAGAGGAAGAGATGTATGAGTAATTGTAGGGAGAATTTGACATATTTCTATCTTTGACCTCAGTCAAATCTATTTTATATTGTTTTATATTATCAGTTTTGATATGGTTTTGAAAAGTGGCAGCAGTTTTATGAATACAACATTATAGACTAATAACATAATAGAAAATACTATGATAGACAGTTCAGTAAGGAAGATGTGAATATTCACACTTTTTACTCAACCCAAAATGTACCATCTAATTAAACTTCAAGCTTAGAGTTTAAAACTAATGAACTAAACTTAGAATATACATAACTAATTCCTGATTCTGATGTGTGTTGAATAGGAGTGGGCTCCATTTGGCTATATAGTCAATCATCATAATTCACTGCCATGGTGAATCATGTTTCTTACCTCATTTTTAAGTTCACCACAATGAAAACACCCTTTTACCTTATATCCTTGATAGGTGAAATCTGATATTGACAGAAACTTAACTGAATATTTATAAATTATAAACATCTGTTGCATGAAATAATAACAGTAGACTATTAATACAACTGTAAACTTTATTCATAAAAATGTCATTGTTTAGTAAAATTCAAAAAATAAAATGTGTAAAGATGACTAATGCTACACAACTGTCTCCAACATGCAGAGGGCCTAGTTCAGTTCCCTGCAGGCTCCACAGCTTTCAGTCTAAAATTCTTATGTTCACATGAATGATGTTCAATTGTCTCTGTAAATTTCCCCATCATAATCTTGAATCACCCCACCTTGTTCATATAATTCCTCATTTCTCTTTTTGATTGAACTTGCAGAGCTCAGGATTTATCCTTGGTGCATCAATTGGCTTTTTGGAGCTGATTACCTGTGGTTAAATGCCTTGCTCAGCCTTGATGCAGGGATGGGGGCTTGGTCTTGGCTCATCTGAATGTAGAAGACTTGGCTGACTCCTCATGTGAGGTCTTACTTTTTATGGAGGAGGGTATGCGGGTGAGCCATGGGTGTAGAGGTGGGAAGGGGAACTGAGGGAAATACATTTTTAAAATCTCTTAAAAAATGATGAATGCAATAAGACATGACTTTGCAGAATTCACATTGAAAAGTGAACCATATTTTTCTGATTGTTCACAATACACATGGCTTTGATAAAATTAACCAGTATGGATAATAGAAAAAAATACTAAAATTAATATAATCAAAGTAAATATTTTTGACCACTGTAGGTGTATTAGGAGAGATGGAGATAGTAGTAAAAGAGAGAAAGAGAGAGGGAGAGAGAGAGAGAAGGAAAGGAAGGAAGGAAGGAAATAATAAATGGAATCATGTATTTTTTGACAGACTCTCAAGACAGCTGAAGGGAAGGTACATAGAATTAGTTAGCATTTTAATTAATATGAAAATAATATTTAACCATAAAGACATTTTTAAGTGAAATGTAAATTGCATTTATTAAATATTTATTAGTGTTCTGACTTTTCAAAATTAAAACTGTAGTAAGCTGGGCTTAGTATTGTGGCTTATGAAATGTCTATAAGCCCAGCACTAAGAAGGTAAAATAATGACCTAAAAGAAATATAGAAATATATCTTTTCAAACTAGAATAAGAAATAAACCAAAACAACAGCAACACACTCAATAATATGTTTTACTAATCATATGGTGGCAGGTTAGTCCCAAATTAAAGCACACAAAGCTCCATGCAGAGATTTATCTTGTACAATAAGAAAGCAAAGTAAACATTTTACTCTAGAACTTATAATTAGTGACTCTCAATAAACTCTGAAATATCAAGCTTATGTTTGGTGACAAAGTCTTCAAGATGACTGCCACAAACCCAGCTTTAGGTTTGGTCATGATGCAATAAGTCAAATAAATTCAGAAACGTGAAATGAAGGCATTCATGTTTCTAATATTATCTCCACAATCCACACCCAAGTTTATGTACTAGATCTACCCAAACAAGTGCAAGTTCTGTGCCATCCCTTATATTCCCAGGTTCTAATAATTTTCTGTATTAGCTTTTGCAAACAGGGACCCATGAACCTACCTTCCAAAACTCCTTTCACACTATGCACTAGAGTTTGCTTATGCAGGTCCATTGTTCCTCCAGTCAAGATATGTTTCAGACTTAATTTTACATCGACAACAATGGGGCTGGTTCTACTGATCCAGTAACCAAATGTTAAATAAGACAGTAGATATTAGAGCTTTGCACCAAAGAAATTGAGCAAGCCCAAAAGTGAATTGTGTCAACTAAAAATACTTAATAGGCTTATTAAAATATTTGAAAGCTTTTCTTTTACAAAACCATCCTGAACAATTGAAGAGGTAATACTTTATAAAGTATTAAGACACCAAACCAACACTATCAGATTAACAACATAAAGATACAATAAATATAACAACATAATAAACAACAAACATAAATTTGACAAATACATCAAAGGAATAATCTATAAATTAGACAAGAAACTTGCTAAAATAATCTAGGCTGACCTATATAACACATGATTCCTTTCTGCCACCTGAGTGTTGTGAGGATAGATGTACATCACCCAGCAAAATAACCATCTTAAAGAAAATCTGTTAGGCTCAAAGCTACATATATAATAATCAGAGTAAAATAATGACTTTGAAGCAATGTTTTTACTTTCTTTCTACTAAAATGGTTCAATTAATCAATAATATCTATTCCATACAGAATGTATGGGGTTTAAGTTTAATCTTTTCTTAATCCATGTTGAATGTAAAATACAAATAATTCTTACAATACAATATTGAATCTCTTCATAATTGCAATAAGGACAACAGAGTTTTAATCCATGAGAGATAAGAAGGCAATTTATTTCTACATGATTCAATATATAGTATTGGTTCAAATGTCATAAGTTTAATAGATAGTAGTTTAATTGGGGCACATTTATGCATAGTACAATTTGACATAAGCTTATGTCATGACTACATCAGAACACTTGATAAAGTTAATATTCTATCATGATGGGTTCTATAGATTATATTGGTATCTTCCATAAAAATAGATTCTATAGATTGGCTGAGAAAAACAAACACAAGAGCCTAGGAATGATCTGGCATGGGTTAGCCCACATTGACAGCATGGGAATTCCCAGTCTACACATCCTCTTCCAAGCATTCTGTGTAGAAATCAGGTTATATAATTTTCCTTTTGAAGACATAGCCCTGTTTAACATTCCTCATTCTCATGGCCCCTATCTTTGACAACAAGAACCTCTGTGCCCCCACACATAGGCAGATAATTATAGCAAAACAACTTACTCTACAGAATATTTTTAAAAAGACTTACAACTATATAGAGAATTGTATGGGGCAAAAGATCATATGGGATATTGCCCAATGGACAAGTGCACCAAGCAGTAAGAATTTTATTAGCCACTGGTGGAACAAAAGAGCTATGAAAGATAATGACTGAACTGATTTTAAGTACATAAAACTGAGCACAACAAATTCAAAAGGGCTTATCACTTTTTCCTATGAAAAATAAGCAAATAATATGAAATCAAAAAAGAATCAGAATATCATTATTTTAACAATACTGATGATACAGTTGATGATTGAATAAAAATTATAAATCATAAAATGTGACCCAAAGAGGAAAATATTGATGGAGAGAAAATAAAGAAGAAAAGAGAATACCAACGATAATTATAAAGACATAAAGAAGCATTAGTTTGTTTACTTAAAAGGACATATAATATGTACTAGTGTATGTATATACGAGTATAAGCATTTAAGTATAGTTATAATACTTAGGGTGATAATGATCCCACCCTTAAGAATGCTATTTATGGGAAATATTTCTATGAATTGGTGGTCAGGTGAATCAAAGAAACTCCCCAAACAATGTGTTTGTTGCCTCCCACAAATTGAGAGAAAGATCCTATTGCTAAAGACACAGGGCCTTGAAAATTAAGGGAGAAAATGACCTGAAAGTCTGCTTCATGAAGACTGGCTTTCTGAATTTCAGAAAGCTCTACACAAGCTACCAAGATAGAGAACTGATAATAACCAACTGTACAGCTTATAAACCATAACAATGAACAGATCAAAAGAATATCCCTAATTAAACAATAGTAGGTTTTATCTTGGGTAAAACCATAGTCATGTGTTTATACTAGGAGCTTGAAACCTAAATAACTGCCAATGACTAGAGAGGTTACAGACCTAAGACTACTGCCTAAACTACTATAATTTGTGAGTATATCTTTAATATTTATCCTCACAGAGAAGTGTGTTCTTATCCCCTCCAAGAAGCTTCTTTTCAAGAAACAATTAGGAACTACTACAAGAAGAACAATTGGTAAAAATTCAGATAATTGGTGACTGTGTGCTTCTCAACCACAACTGCTATTTTTTTTTCTGTATACTTTTTTATTGTTATTATTATGAACAAAGAAGTCACGCTTTCTATCCCTGTATATCCTTATTCAAGGTCCCTACCCGCTCCCGCCACATCTGGTCATTTTTTCTTCTCCACAACTTCCCATCCCCGGCCTAGGCAGGCAGCAGAGAGTCTCATGGTCCCATTGACCCAATATTGCTTAGTTCAGTCTCCACACCTGACAAATCCAGCTTTGTCCCCCCTTCCACAAGAGTGAGTAAGATGTTCCTCTAGGTGGAGTGGGATCCAAAGAGTCAGTCCAGAGTGTTTCTGATCCCAAGCTGTTCAGTGGTTGTGGTTTGCAGCTTGGACAAGTTTGGCTTTTTTCTTGTTTGTTTGTTTAGAGACCACTAATGAGTGAGTACATCCCCTGCTTTTCTTTCTGAGTTTGTGATACCTCACTCAGGAGAATATTCTCCAAACCCATCCATTTGCCTGCAAATTTTAGGATATCATTGTTTCTTACTGCTGAGTAGTACTCCATTGTGTTGATGTACCACAGTTTGTTAATCCATTCTTCACTTGAGGAACATCTAGATTGTTTCCAGGTTCTTGCTATGACAAATAATGCTGCTATAAACATAGTTGAGCTAATGCCTTTGGAGTATGACTGTGCATCATTAGGGTATACACCCAGAAGTGGTATTGCTGAGTCCTTGGGGAGATTGATTCTCAATTTTGTGAGAAACTCCCATACTGCATTCCAAAGTGGCTGAACAAGCTTACACTCCCACCAACAATGGAGGAGTGTTCCCCTTTTTCTGCATCATCACCAACATAGGCTGTAATCTGTGCCTTTTATCTTAGCCAATCTAACAGGTTTTAGGTGGTATCTCAAAGTTGTTTTGATTTGCATTTCTCTGATGGCTAAAGATGATGAGCACTTTTTCAGGTGCCTTTCAGCCATTCGCAATTCCTCTGCTGAGAATTCCCTTTTTAGATCTGTACCCCATTTTTTGATTGGGTTATTCAAGGTTTTGGGCCCTAGTTTCTTGAGCTCTTTATATATCTTTTTTTTCCCTTCTTTATTTTGTATTTATCAAAAAAACAGTAAAAAGAATTTAAAAATGCCGAAGAGTTAACAATAACTATACAGAGGATAATAATCATAAGCATGGCTTATCAAGGGTGGAAATGCAAATAAGATCACTTTATATATCTTAGAGATCAGTCCTCCATCACTTGTAGGGTTGGTGAAAACTTTTTCCCACTCTGTTGGCTGTCATTTTGTCCTATTGACGGTGTCCTTGGTTTTGCAGAAGCTTCCTAGCTTCAGGAGATCCCACTTACTGATTGTTGGTCTTAGTGTCTGTGCCACTGGTATTATATTTAGGAAGTGGTCGCCTGTGACAATTCTTAGAAGTGTATTTGCCACTTCCTTTTCTATCAAGTTGAAAGAGGCTGGGTTTATGTTGAGGTCTTTGATCCACTTGGATTTGAGTTTTGTGCAGGGTGACAGGCTCAGATCTATTTGCATTTTTCTACACACTTCCATCCAGCTATGCCAACACCATTTGTTAAATATACTATCTTTTTTCCATTGAATGTTTGGGCCTCTTTGTCAAAGATCAGGTGTTCACAGGTTTTTGGGTTAATGTCTGGATCCTCAATTCTATTTCATTGGTCCACAAGTCTGTTTTTATGCCAGTACCATGCTGTTTTTATTACTATAGCTCTATAGTATAGCTTGAAGTCAGGGATGGTGATACCTCCTGAGTTTCTTTTGTTTAGTAAAATTGTTTTGGCAATTGTGGCTTTCCAGTTATTTCAAATGAAATGGACTATTGTTCTTTCAAGGTCCAAAAAATATTGTGTTGGGATATTGATGGGCAGTGCATTGAATCTTTAGATTGCCTTTGGTAGAATTGCCATTTTTACTATGTTGATCTTACCTATCCAGGAACATGGGAGAGCTTTCCATTTTCTGATATCCTCTTCAATTTCTTTCTTCAGTGATTTAAAATTTTTGTCAAATAGGTCTGTTACTTCTTTGGTTATAGTTACTCCAAGGTATTTAATACTATTTGCAGTTATTATGAAGGGTAATGTTTCCCTTATTTCTTTTTCAGCTCTTCTATCTTTAGTGTATAGAAGGGCTACTGATTTCTTTGAGTTAATCTTGTATCCTGCTACATTGCTGAAGGTGTTTAACAGCCGTAGCAGTTCATTGGAAGAATTTTATGGGTCACTTATGTATACAATCATATCACCTGCAGATAGAGATAGTTTCAATTCTTCTTTTCCAATTTGCATCCCCTTAATCTCTTTTCGCTCCCTTATTGCTTTAGGTAAAACTTCAAGAACTATTTTAAATAGATAAGAGGAGAGAGGACATCCTTGTCGAGTTCCTGATTTTAGTGGGATTGCTTTGAGTTTTTCTCCATTAAGTTTGATACTGGCTGTAGGCTTCTTATAATTCACCTTTATTATATTTAGATGTTCTCCCTGTATTCCTGATCTCTCCAGGGCTTTAATCATAAAAGAGTGTTGGATTTTGTCAAAGGCTTTTTCCGCATCTAAGGATATAATTATGTGGTTTTGTTCCTTTAGTTTGTTTATATGATGGATAACATTTACAGTTTTCATATGTTAAACCATCCCTGCATTTCTGGGTTGAAGCCTACTTGGTCGTGGTGGATATTTTTTATACATTGTTGTATACGGTTTGTCAAAATTTTGTTGAGAATTTTCACAACAATATTCATGAGGGAAATTGTTCTGTAATTCTCCTTCTTCGTTGTGTCTTTGAGTGGCTTGGGTATTAGGGTAATTGTGGCCCATAAAAGGAATTTGGCAATATTCCTTGAGTTTGTACTGTGTGAAATAGTTTGAGGAGTAATGGTAGTATTTCTTCTCTGAATGTCTGGTAGGATTCATCACTAAAACCACCTGGACCAGAGCTTTTATTTTTGAGGAGGTTTTTAATGACAGCTTCAATTTCCTTATGGGTTTCAGGTCTGTTTAGTTAATTAATCTGATCTTTATTTAATTTTGGTAGATGGTAACTGTCTAGTAAGCTGTCCATTTCGTCTAAGTTTTCCATTTTTTGTGGAAGAAAGATTTTCAAAGTATGATCTGATAATTCTCTGGATTTCCTGGGTGTCTGTTTTTTGTCTCCCTTTTCATTTCTGATTTTGTTGATTTGAACACTCCCTCTCTGTTTTTTGTTTAGTTTGGCTAAGGGCTTATCTATCTTGTTAACTTTCTCAAAGTACCAACTCTTAGATTCATTGATTCTTTGTATTTTTCTTTTTGTTTCAATTTTATTGATTTCAGTTTGCTTATTTCTTGCCGTTTACTCCTTCTAGGTGAGTTCACTTCTAATTGTTCTAAGGCTTTCAGCTGAGCTGTTAGGTCTCTAGTGTGGGATTTCTCTAGGTTTTTCATATAGGCATTTAGCACTATGAATTTTCCTCTTAAGACTGCTTTCATTGTGTCCCACAAGTTTGGATACATTGTAGATTCATTTTCATTGAATTCTAGGAAGACTTTGATTTCTTTCTTAATTTCTTCCTTGACCCAGTGATGGTTCAGCTGAGTGATGTTTAGTTTCCATGAGTTGGTAGGCTTACTTTGATTTTTGATGTTGTTGAAATCTATCTTTAGACCTTGGTGGTACAATAAGTTACAAGGGATTATTTCCATTTTTTGGATCTGTTGATATTTGCTTTATGACCAATTATGTGGTCAATTTTGGAGAAAGTTTCATGAGGAGCAGAGAAATATGTATATTCCTTTGCATTTGGGTGGAACCTTCTGTAGATATCTCTTGAATCCATTTGCATCATAACCTCTTTTAGACTCCTTATTTCTTTGTTGAGTCTCTGTCTGGTTGACCTATCCAGGGTTGAAAGTGGGGTATTGGAGTCTCCCACTATTAGGGTGTAAGAACTGATGTGGGATTCAAGCTTTAGCAATTTTTCTTTTACATAAGTAGGTGCCCTTATATTAGGGGCATAAATATTCAGTATTGAAATCTCCTCTTGACAAATTTTTCCTGTGTTGAATAAGTAGTGACCATCTTGGTACCTTTTAATTTCTTTTAGCTTAAAGTCTACTTTGTTAGATATTAGGATTGCAACCCCTGCTTGTTTCTTAGGACCATTTGACTGGAAAATCTTTTCCCAACCCTTTATTCTAAGCCTGTGTCTGTCCTTGTGGTTGAGCTGTGTTTCTTGTACGCAACAGAAGGATGGCTTCTGTTGTTGTATCTATCTTGTTATTGTGTGACAATTTATAGGAGAGTTGAGTCCATTGATATTAAGCAAATTTAGTGACCACTGATTGATATTTCCTGCCATTTTTGGTGGTAACTTGTTTGTATTTCCTTTCTCTGGAGTATTCTTCTGTGGAATTATTGATTGTTTGTGCTTTCATGGGTGTATCTAGCGTCCTTAGGTTGGAGTTTTCCCTCTAATACTCTCTGTAGTGCTGGATTGGTAGATAGATATTCTTTCAGTCTAACTTTGTCATGAAACATCTTGTTTACTCCATCTATGGGGATTGATAATTTTGTAGGGTATAGTATTGTAGTTTGGCAGGCATGCTCTTTTAGCGTATGCATAACTTCTGACCAATCCCTTCTAGCTTTCATCGATTCCATTGAATAGTCAGGTGTTATTCAGATGGGTCTGCCTTTTTATGTAAGTTAGCCCTTTTCTTTTGCAGCTCTTAAATTTTTTCTTTGTTCTGTATGTTTTGTGGCTTGATTATAATGTGGCACAATGACTTTTTTGGGGGGTCATATCTATTTGGTGTTCTGTAATCTTCTTGTATCTTTATAGGCATTTCCTTCTTCAGGTTAGGGAAGTTTTCTTCTATGATTTTATTGAAAACATTATCTGTGCCTTTAAGCTGGTATTTTCTCCTTTTTCTATTCCTATTATTCTCAAATTAGGTCTTTTCATGGTGTCCCAGATTTCCTGAACATTTTGAGTTATGACTTTTTTTGTTTTAGTATTTTCTTTGATTGATATATCTATTTGAGTTACTGAGTCTTCTACTTCAGAGATTCTATCTTCCATCTCTTGAACTTTTTTTGTTATGCTTGTATTTGTGGTTCCAGCTTTTTCTTCAGATTTTCTATTTTCATCTTTGCCTCATTTTGTGCCTTTTTTATTGCTTTTAATTCTGCTTTTAGTTCCTGGCATGCTTCTTTCATAGATTTGTTCATCTCTTCCAATTTTTTGTTTGTATTTTCTTCTATTTCTTTAAGGTTATTTTTCATATCTTCTTTGAGAGCTTCGATGTTCATCATAAAGGAATTTTTGGTGTTTCTTCCTTTGGTTTCCTCTTCATTGCTCAGTTCAGGTCTTGTATTTGTAGGATCACACTTTCTTCTGGAATTACCTTGTTGTTCTTTATATAATTATGTAAACTTTTGCAGTGGTGTCTTCCCATAGCTTCAGTGGTTCACGATTAGGTGGCTCCTGGTCCGTTGTGGCACTCGGGCTTGTGTGCCTCCTGTCACTTCTGAGGTAAATGTCTGTTCAGTCTCTACCTCTGCTCTGGGCAGGGGACTGAATTTTCAAGTCTTTATCTTTCTCTGTTTGACCCATTGGCGGTGGGATGGTGGCAGTGCAAATTGCCTCAGCATCAGATGGGGGGACCATGGCAGTCAGAGTTTATCTCTGTCTGCTACAGAGTGCATGGGGACAGGCTCTGCAGACAGCACCTGGTCCTGGAACCCTATATTTTTTATATAACACCTATACACCAAATGTTCAAGGCCAATCACAAAAGATGAACTACAAAGTGATACTATCAATAAATCTATACATCTGTGAGGAGATAAGGTCTTGTATATATGATACAGAAGTTACATGAATGAACTTCAAATATCATTGCCTAAACAAGACCAGCATAATCACAACAGCAGTTGATATGCCAATAGGAAATAGGGAAGCTCAAAGTGACCTCACAACTGGATGAATAGCTGTAAGCTGTCAGTGGTCACTGACACAGATAAAATTGGTCTTTAGGGAAGATAGGTTGTCCAAAACCAAGTAATTAGCCATGGATACATGTATACATACACAAATACATATATACATACATACATATGCAGGTATTAATAATAATTTAAAAAATTGGAAAAGGTTTTCAAAATAAAAGACAGAAAGAAGGATTTGGAGTAATACTGATACAATTAACATGTATAAATTTTAAAAATAATAATATAAATAAAAATGTAACTCTATTGCATATATTATTTAAATAGACATAAAGAAACAATAGATTTAAATGTCACCAAGTTATAAATCAAATTTTATGTACTTTATATTGTTTATGGGTTGATGGATGGTTGCTGATTTTCAGGAATGTATATATATATATATATACATATATATATATATATAATCCAAAGTGACACATGTGCTCTTTATTTTGATAATCATACAATTGAAAACAATAGAGCCTAAGAAATCATAATTTTCTTCTATAATTTTCTGCTGGGGGAGAAAAGACCAGAGAGGAAATTTTAGAACCAGACTAGACTTAGAGAAATAGAGTGAAGACAATAGTGAGGAGGGAAGCCCAAGTTAGCCTGGCTGCTTAGTTACACACTCATCTGCTTTTTTAAAACTCAATCTCCTGCTAAGAAACCCAAAGATGAACTTAAGGGCATTAATAGATCTATTTGTCACTATTCCCAATAGGCCCAATACTACTATTCACTCGTATCTTTTTTTTTAAACTTGTCTTATTAATGAGGGATGAGGAAACCTGACATTTTGGGGCAGAGATTATGAACTCTAAGTTCAATAATGGTAGTATTTGAAACAGTATAATTCTTAATGTAGGGTCTAGAAAAATCAATATAAGTTACCTAAAACTTAATTTAGGGTCAGAAAAATTAGTAGAAATTAGCTAAAATGTAGAACTTTTTATATATGGTGATATCTGAACAACAAGAGAGAATAGATTAAGAAGATTGCATTAGGACAACTGTAGGCAATGGTGGGCACGGACTTGGATAGTTATACATCTGATCCTAATGATATATACTCTTTAGAAAATGTATTCATGGTATCACTTAAGTGCCTGTTGGACTGCATAACTGTAATCTCTCTATACATCTGAGAATATTTCTGTACTATATATATATGGCTCTGCTTTTTGGTTTGATTTTATTTCTAACATTCCACTTTCTAGATAATCTCATTTCACTATTTGGTAGACTATACAATTAAATAACTTAATATCAGAAATTATATAGTTCAATATATTATGAAAAATATTTATATTCTAGGTTTTATAGTTTAATGTAAATTCTGTCATAGAAATGATTATTCTCCAGAATTTCTAAGGCATCATTTTTGCTCATCTCCAAATTCTTCTAGTAACCATAAAGAAATCAAACCTGTGCTAATCCTCATCCTGTATAGGCCAATTATGCTACTTATTTTTTCTTTGTTGAACCCTGTTTCTTGATTCTTTCAATATTGTCTCACAAGTCATTTTTATAATAGAACATGATTCATTGAGTTAAATGGCTTTTCCTTTGCTGCTATTAATGATATTTTTTCATATTTGTTCTTTGCTTAACCTCTGCTGCCCATAAGGCATTGTATGTTTATTTATCTGTTTCATCTTTCTTTGGTAAACAATTTTTGTGTTCAAAAGAAATGAAGTGTCAGATTCTCTGCTTGAATCTATGAAAGCATATAATGCCTGTAACTCTTAGAATCACCCTGAAACAATTCTTGCACAATGCAATGTCTCTGGAGAAAAACTTGATAAGGATATCAGATGGCTTGTCCCTTTTCTGTAGGTCAAAGGGAACAAATGCTTTGATCTTATGCTCAAATTCTTACTATCCAGTCTGTCTGGATAATTTGCACATGAATAAACTCAGAGCTTCTACCTGAATCAGCCAGCGGGATATCCCACCCCATCTAGATTAAAGACTCATGGAGATAAGTAACCATTTCTTTTTGAAGTCCTGATAGGAAAACTCACTTTTAGTTTAAGTTTCAACATTATCTTCAAAGTGATGAATAAAAGCAAATTATTTTTGCTTTTTCATAGCTCTACAATGTGTGTGTATCAGACTGGACTTCAGATTTCCTAGTATCGTTTTCATATTTAAATTTCATAGTCTCTTAGTATGTTTCCTGTAGCCCGAGTTTCTGAGTGCCACATATTTATTGATTTATAAAAATATATAGATTTATTTAACTCACAATTTAATGATTATAAGGCCAGTTGTCTGCATCTTGTAAAGTGCTTGTTGATGAACAAATCCTGTAGAAAAAAAGACATGCATCCAAAAAAAGACTAAAACTGACTTTTATTACAGACCAACTATTTAGATAATTAATTAACCATATCATAGGTATTATAGATGTCTTCACATTATTACTAATCAGTTTCTAGAATGTAAACAATAATCATGTGAAATAAACATAAAATTATATTCATTGCATTTTCAAGTTCTGATATTTTGAAGGCAGGATTGGGGATTGACCCTAGGCCTTTATACATAATAGATAAGTGTTTTATCACACTTTCATAGCCACATTCCTTAACTTTCAAAATGCATTTGCTTCTACCTAAAGGAGATAGTGTAATAAAATGCTAAATATGATTGGATTAAAACAACCAAACTTTGATCACAATATTTGTCCAGGAGTCTGAAACAGGGGCTTCAAAGGAAAAATTCATCTGGAGAAAGAATGGGTCATTTTATAGCCTCATTTCTCTCTACTTGTTACTTGCCTCGCATACTATTCTATGATAAAAGTACCCTACTCCCAACTCCAATAATAATCTCTTTGTGATCTATCTTGTTTCACATTTAGCTCTTCCTCGGAAGTCTCCAGTTATATTGGATTAGGATTCATTCTCCAAACCTCCTTTTAACTTGATGTATGGAAGAAATTCTTTCCAAATAAGATTAATTTTATATGTCTCAAGGGTTAATAATACAATTTACTTTTACTAGGAGACAAAATGCAACCCATAGAAGTTCACTGTACAGCCTCATGAAATTAGTTCTTACCCACATGCTAAATACATTTCCTCCACTTACATTTCCTCCAAATATACATCAGAGAAATCTAAGAATGCCATTAATTCATTTATTTATAAGACTAACAAGCAAGCTGGGCCCTATTTCAAGAATTGATACTAGAGTCTTAAATCTAAAATTTTTAGTGAACACAAACAAAATACTCAGATAGTAATTGATGTTATTGCATATAGTTTGAAATTTGAAGATAAAGTTTGAAGGCTAAAAATGCTAAAGTATTGCAGGACATTTATGCTGGAAATTTTTATCATTCTAGAGAAAATAAGTTTCTAGTCATCAATGTCTGTATTAGTTAAATGTGATCCTTTCATTTTTTAGAAGTGATCTTTAATAGACAGCATAATAAGAATACATATCAGTCACATCTGTAAAATATCTTTACAACAATATCTTGTGGTTATCTAAACCACTGTTTTGCATAAACAAATTGACATAAAGCCATCACATATTCTAATATTTAAAATGTTTTTAGACAGTTAGTTTAGTAAATATAGCTAAATGTAGTCAGAAATCTATCAAATATTACAAGTATATATTATCTTAATCAAATTTAATGTCATTTATACTGTTCAAAACCATTTTGACAACATAAGAAAATAATTATTGCTTTTAACTATATCTCAATTATTTGATTTTGATAGAGGATCCAGATGCTGAAGTGAAATTCTGGTAGCTCAGTGAGGCAGAAAAAGAAACACACTGTACTTTCTCCTTTTTCAATGTCTCATAAAACTCACTTTTCTCATATGTCATCTCAAACAAAATTCTTCAAATTAAATATCCCTCCCTTCTACTTTGTTTGCATCTCTCTGTTCATCCACCTGATTCCCTCTTCTCTGTTTTTTTTTTCTTTTCTTTGTTTCATTTTGATTGTTCATGTCCTGTTAACTGCTTGCTTGCCTCACTTCTTAACCTATGGTTGACATTATATAATCCTGCTTAAAATAAACAAAAAGCTCTTGGATTAATGGTATATGCTAGATCTGAGCCATGCCAAAACTAGAAATAGTATTTTCCAGAAAAGAACACAATATCAGGGTTCACACTGTGAACAAATATCTTGTAACATTTTCTCTTTCTGTCTAAATAAAAAGAAAACGTAGAGCATCTTCCCAGTCTGTTCAACACCCAGACCATATCAGATGCTTCTAGCGGAAAAGGGAACCACCCAGGCAAGATGGTGGCATGGGTAACAGTGGTAATTTTGGGCTCTGTGCCAGGATTTCAGGATCATCAGCTGGAAGTAGGCAACAACACTTGTCCTATTTAGTCTTTTTCTTAGGATTTTTTTTTTTTTTTTGATGATCCATTCCTTTTCTTCCTATATCTTACTACGTCAATGGTCTCCGTATTTGTTAGTTGTATGCTATTATTATCAGGGAAAGATAAAAGCAAAACCCTAACCCAACCCTAATTCTGGAAAATTTTATTTTTGGCAGCTTTTATCTTTCTTAGAACAAAATGACTTTTGAAACAAAAGTATTACTTTTCAGTAAAAAAAACAATTCTTTTGAAATTTTGAAACTAAATGTACCATAGCATATCTGGATAAATATGCCCATGTTCTCCTATCATTTTACGAGTGCATTTCAGTTTAAACATTGTAATTCATATGTGCCTGTCTCTGCCTCCCACATACTGAAAATGAGAATAAAGGCTCCAACCACTGCCTGGTTATAAAATTCTTATAATACTTATTATTTTAGGGCTGTCCTAGTTTAATTTGGTTCTTCATTTTTCCTTATGGTTTAGGATTAGGGGTCAACTTTCCAGTTCTTTGATATGTGTAAGACATCATTTTTGATGATTTATTCTTAATCTGTTGCTTGACATATTCTAATCTTCTAGTCTTAATTAAACATCATGTCAATTTGTCTGCTATTTCATTATTTTGCAACATTTTTGTCTGTCTTAGCTGTATGAGCTACATAAATTTTGGTGTCTTTGGTAAGTTCTGCTGTGTTTTGTCATTTTCATTCATACCTCTAATGACAAGATATATTTTCTATTTATTTGCCAGTTAGGGGTTTTCCATTTAGAAGATCATATAGCTATACTATTGCACATACACATCATGAATTTGAAAAGATATTTTTTTTTTGCTTTGCTAGTGGTTTGTGTTATAGAAAATAGTATTTTCTGTTTTCTTATTCATTATTTACCATCGCCCTGGTCTAGGCCTCTACTGCCTATTAGTTTTTATTCCACTATTAGTTGATAAATCATCAGTAAACCTTGTATTTGCCAAATGCTATGATCATTCTTTCAGTTGTTAAAGTTCAATGGGTGCCTTTTCGAGGAAGGGATAAACATTTTAGAGATGCAGATTTTGGGCAATTCAGCTATTACCTCAGTCCAGAAAGGTACATTCACCTTTGCTCACACATCCTGGCCATGAAAAAATTTATATTGGTACCAGTTCTACTATAATACATTTTTATCTATGGCTAAGCTTGAGGACTCTGCATTCAAACAGATTTAATTCATCTTTGTAATGGGCACCCTTCTGACAATATTGTAGTTGACAATGTATGAGGATAAGGTTCTATATGCCTTGTAAATTTTCCATATGTGTTTTTCAAGGAGAGGATATTTATTATCTGTATATGAAAAGTATTTGCAATAAAAGAAAACATACAATTATTGGTTGACTCCCAGTTGCCAATTCACTAATAAATATGCTATCCTGAATTTGAGTATCAACTGTTTCAAAATTGGTCAGTATTGTACGAATGGAGTAGAATTTACCAGCAGTCATAAAAGCTGATTTTTGTTCTACTCATCATTAGAAGTTAACTGCTTTCTAATAACTCTATAGAATATTTTTACAATAATCTGTAAATATGATTTCTCTAGTGTGCAAACACATCAATTAGCTTCACCTAGTATGTGTTCCTAGGTGGTAAGATTAAAGGTGTGTACCACCACCACCTTCTTCATTGTAACTCTAGAAGTTAAAAATTAACCTACTTATAGATGCCCACCTGTCTCTAGGCTGGGATTAAAGACATGGAATACAACTGCTTTGCTCAAATATTTTTTTCTTAGCTCTAAATCACTACAATGCTTAGAAATCTACAAAACGAGTTTGAACTGTGGTAGCCTTAAAAATTAACTTAAAATGTTTTATATGTCTTTTAAATGTTAAAAACTGCCTTTAACACAAAACAATAAAAATATCCTTTTTACATACAGAAAACTTAAAAACTGATGTCTAAAATGGCATAGACCATGTGACAAACTACTATATGACCTTCTAACATGTGATTATCAAAAGTGGTTCTTTGTAATAGGTTTCTGGCCTGGACTTTCTTCTCTAGCACAGAGGTTCAGATCCATTCACAGCCCCTTTTAGCCTCAAATAATCACAGCAAGCTTGTATTATTTTTATGTTGATCAACCTAGGGACCAAGCACATGACTTGTTAACTCCTTCATCTGAACTCAACCCATCTTGTTGAGTTATGTAGCTCAGTACCTTTTCTCAGAGGAGAATTTAATCTTTCTTCTGCATCTGCTGCTATCTTATCTCTCATCATCATCTCTCTGTAGCATCTCTGTGGCATCTGTCCTCCATTTTGAGGTGTTCCTAGAGTTTTCATTAGCCTGGTAGCCCTGTCCCTATTTCCTGTCTGCCTTTGGCCAAACATCAATTTGTTAAACACATATGCAAAACAATATTTATAACATATTTATAGCATAAACCCACTATAGTAGTTTAAGAAAAAACCTTTTATTATCTTTAAAATATTATTTTTATTTTTATCTGTGGTCAAACGAAAGTCATTTGTTTGATTTTATGAATTAGTTTGAACAGAATGAACAAGTTGTCTATTTAATTATTACCTCTTCTAGTCAAGAGGTTTCTTCTGTTTAAATTTAATCTTTATCAATTTTAATAGTATCTTCAAATTTTTTTCTCCTAGGAAAACAACACAAAAAAATCTCTTCCCTAAAGTAACACATATCTTGGATTATATTATGAAGTAAACACATATTTGAAATATACAGACTCATTCAGGTTCCAGTTACGGGACCAGGTGCTGTCTGTGGAGCGTGTCCACACACACTCTGTAGCAGACAGAGATAAACTGTGACTGCCAGGGTCCCCTCAGCTGCTGCTAAGGGAACTCCTCGCACGGACACTACTCCACCCACTGCACAAACAGAGAAGGATTGAAGACTTGAAATTCAGTCCCCTGCCCAGAGCAGAGGTAGAGATTGAGCAGAACTTTTGTTCAGAGGTGACAGGAGACACACAAGCCTCTGTGCTACAACTGACAAGGAGTCACCGAATCCTAAACCACTGAAGCCATGGACAAATGCCAGTGCAAAAACTTACATAATAATATGAGAACAACAAGGTAAATCCAGAAGAAAGTGGAGATCCTACAACTACAAGATCTGAACTGAGCAGTGAAGAGGAAACAGAAGGAAGCAACATCAAAAATTCCTTTATGATGATCTTTGAAGCTCTCAAAGAAGAAATGAAAAATTGCCTTAAAGAAATAGAAGAAAATACAAACAAAAAATTGGAAGAGATGAACAAATCTATAAAAGAAAACCAAGAAAAAGTAAACCAAACAATGAAAGAAACATGCCAGGAACTAAAAAATGAAATAGAAGCAATAAAAAAGGCTCAAAATGAGGGAAAGATGGAAATAGAAAACCTGAAGTAAAAGCTGGAACCACAGATATAAGCATAACAAATAAAGTTCAAGAAATGGAAGAAAGAATCTCTGAAGTAGAAGACTCAGTAGCTCAAATAGATATATCAGTCAAAGAAAATACTAAAATCAAAAAAGCCATAACTCAAAATGTTCAGGAAATCTGGGATACCATGAAAAGACCTAATTTGAGAATAATAGGAACAGAAGAAGGAGAAGAATGCCAGCTTAAAGGCACAGATAATGTTTTCAATAAAATCATAGAAGAAAACTTCCCTAACCTGAAGAAGGAAATGCCTATGAAGAAACAAGAAGCTTAAAGAACACCAAATAGATATGACCCCCTAAAAAAGTCATTGCCCCACATTATAATCAAGCCACAAAACATACAGAACAAAGAAAAAAATTTAAGAGCTGCAAAGAAAAGGGCCAACTTACATAAAAGGCAGACCCATCACAATAACACGTGGCTACTAAATGGAATCGATGAAAGCTAGAAGGGATTGGTCAGAAGTTATACAGACGCCTAAAAGAGCATGCCTGCCAAACTAAAATACTATACCCTGCAAAATTATCAATCCCCATAGATGGAGTAAACAAGATGTTTCATGACAAAGTTAGACTGAAACAATATCTATCCACCAATCCAGCGCTACAGAGAGTATTAGAGGGAAAACTTCAACCTAAGGACCCTAGATACACCCATGAAAGCACAATAATTCCACAGAAGAATACTCCAGAGAAAGGAAATACAAACAAGTTACCACCAAAAATGGCAGGAAATATCAGTCAAAGGTCACTAATTTCGCTTAATATCAATGGAATCAACTCTCCTATAAACTGTCACACAATAACAAGATAGATACAACAACAGAAACCATCCTTCTGTTGCATACAAGAAACACACCTCAACCACAAGGACAGACACAGACTTAGAATAAAGGGTTGGGAAAAAATTTTCCAGTCAAATGTTCCTAAGAAACAAGCAGGGGTTGCAATCCTAATATCTAACAAAGTAGACTTTAAGCTAAAAGCAATTAAAATGGACCAAGATGTTCATTACTTATTCATCACAGAAAATAATTGGTCAAGATATTTCAATCCTGAATATTTATGCCCCTAATATAATGGCACCTACCTGTGTAAAAGAAACACTGCTAAAGCTTGAATCCCACATCAATTCTTACACCCTAATAGTGGGAGGTCAACCAGACAGAGACTCAACATAGAAATAAGAAGCCTAAAAGAGGTTATGATGTAAATGGATTTAATAAATATCTACAGAAGCTTCCACCCAAATGCAAAGGAATATACATATTTCTCTGCTCCTCATCGAATTTTCTTCAAAATTGATCACATAATTGGTCATAAAGCAAATATCAACAGATACAAAAAAATGGAAATAATCCCTTTTAAAATATTGGACCACCATGGCCCAAAGTTAGAGTTCAAAAACATCTAAAATCAAAGAAAGCCGACCTAGTCATGGAAACTAAACAACACTCAGCTTAACCATCTCTGGGTAAAGGAAGAAATTAAGAAAGAAATCAGTCTTCCTAGAAATTAATGAAAATGAATCCACAACATAGCCAAACTTGTGGGACACAATGAAAACAGTCTTAAGAGGAAAATTCATAGCCCTAGATGCCTACATGAAAAACCTAGAGAAATCCCACACTAGAGACCTAACAGCTCAGCTGAAAGGCTTAGAACAATTAGAAGCAAACTCACATAGTAGGAAAAGATGGCAGGAAATAATCAAACTTAGAGCTGAAATCAATACAACTGAAACAAAAAGAACAATACAAAGTATCAGTGAATCTAAGAATTGGTTCTTTGAGAAAGTTAACATGATAGATAAGCTCTTAGTCAAACTAATCAAAAAACAGTGAGAGAGTGTTCAAATCAATAAAATCAGGAATGAAAAGGGAGACAAAAAACAGACACCCAGGAAATTCAGAGAATTATCAGATCATACTTTGAAAATCTCTCTTCCACAAAAATGGAAAACTTAGACGAAATAGACAGCTTACTAGACAGTTACCATCTACCAAAATTAAATAAAGATCAGATTAATTAACTAAACAGGCCTGAAACCCATAAGGAAATTGAAGCTGTCATTAAAAGCCTCCCCAAAAATAAAAGCCCTGGTCCAGATGGTTTCAGTGCCGAATTCTACCAGACATTCAAAGAAGAATTACTACCATTACTCCTCAAACTATTTCACACAATAGAAACTGAAGGAATATTGCCAAATTCCTTTTATGGGCCACAATTACCCTAATACCTAAGCCACTCAAAGACACAACTAAGAAGGAGAATTACAAACCAACTTCCCTCAAGAATATTGATGGGAAACTTCTCAACAAAATTTTGGCAAACCGTTAACAACAATGTATAAAAAATATAATCAACTATGATCAAGTAGGCTTCATCCCAGAAATGCATGGCTGATTTAACACACAAAAAACTGTAAACATTATCCATCATATAAACAAACTAATGGAACAAAACCACATGATCATATCCTTAGATGCTAAAAAAGCCTTTGACAAAATCCAACACTCCTTTATGATTAAAGCCCTGGAGAGATCAGGAATACAGGGAGAATACCTAAATATAATAAAGGCAATTTACAAGAAGCGGATAGCAACTATCAAACTTAATGGAAAAACAGTCAAAGCAATCCCACTAAAATCAGGAACTAGACAAGGATGTCCTCTCTCCCTTATCTATTCAATATAGTTCTTGAAGTTTAGCTAAAGCAATAAGAGAATGAAAGGAGATTAAGGGGATTCAAATTGGAAAAGAAGAAGTGAAGCTATCTCTATTTGCAGATGAAATGATTGTATACATAAGTGACCCACAAAATTCTTCTAAGGAACTGCTACAGCTAATAAACATCTTCAGCAATGAAGCAGGATACAAGATTACCTCAAAGAAATCAGTAGCCCTTCTATATACTAAAGAGAGAAGAGCTGAAAAAGAAATAAGGGAAACATTACCCTTCATTATACCTGCAAATAGTATTAAACACCTTGGACTAACTATAACCAAAGAAGTAACAGACCGATTAGACAAAAATTTTAAATCACTGAAGAAAGAAATTGAAGAGGATATCAGAAAATGGAAAGCTCTCCCATGTTCCTGGATAGGTAGGATCAACATAGTAAAAAATGGCAATTCTACCGAAAGCAATCTACAGATTCAATGCACTGCCCATCAAAATCCCAACACAATATTTTTTAGACCTTGAAAGAGCAATACTCAATTTCATTTGGAATAACAGGAAAGCTAGGATTGCCAAAATAATTTTACTCAACAAAAGAACCTCAGGAGCTATCACCATCCCTGACTTCAAGCTATACTATAGAGCTACAGTAATAAAAACAGCCTGATACTGGCATAAAAACAGACTTGTGGACCAATGGAATAGAATTGAGGACCCAGACATTAACCCAAAAACCTATGAACACCTGATTTTTGACAAAGAGGCCCAAAACACTCAATGGAAAAAAGATAGTATATTTAACAAGTGGTGTTGGCATAACTGGAAGGAAGTGTGTAGAAAAATGCAAATAGATCTGAGCCTGTCACCCTGCACAAAACTCAAATCCAAGTGGATCAAAGACCTCAACTTAACCCCAACCACTTTGAATTGTTAGAAGAGAAACTGGGAAATACACTTCTACAAATTGGCACAGGCCACCACTTCCTAAATATAACAGAAGTGGCACAGGCACTAAGACCAACAATCAATAAGTGGGATCTCCTGAAGCTGGGAAGCTTCTGCAAAGCCAAGGACACTATCAATAGGACAAAACGCCAGCCTACAGAATGGGAAAAGATTTTCACCAACCCTACAAGTGACAGAGGACTGATCTCTAAGGTATATAAAGAGCTCAAGAATTTAGATCCCAAAACCTTG